>VYZS01089858.1:0-11066 GCA_013400695.1 Neodrepanis coruscans | reverse complement strand
AGCCCCACACAGACACTCACTCACTTCCCCCTAGAGATAATCAGGAGGGCAGAAGTGAGAAATCTTGTGGCTTGAAATAAAGTTTGATGAAACAAAGCTGCATCTACGAGGAAAGCAAAGTAAGAAATTAATTAATTTCTTCCCACTGGCAGGGAGCCATTCAGGCTTTTCCAGGGAAGCAGGCCTTCATCATCATGTATAACAGCTCACTGGCAACACAAACAAAATTTTAACTTCTCCCCCTTCCTCTTTCTTTCTCCCAGCATTTATTGCTGAGCACAGCATTGTATGTTATGGGATATCCCTTGGGATCAGCTGTCCTGACTGTGAACGTTCCCAACTTGTTGCGTACCCCCAGCCTCCTCACTTTTAGGNAATAAGCAGTGAAACACTCTTCAGTCACATCTGTCTCTTACAGACTACAACATTTACTAAAAACACATTGAATTATAATTGAGTTTCATTTAGGTTAGAGTGTAGAGAGCAACAACACTGTGAAATAGCAATACTAAGGCAAATTAAAGTGTTTGGAACGAGGGAATACAGGATAGTAACTGAAAAGGTTAAACTATTATAAGACATTAAGGAAAAGAGTAAAACATATCACCACATCATTGAATTTATAATTTAATTCCCTTTTCTAATTCATGGTTTGGTAAATCCCTCCTTTAGGATCAGTTTCCTTTAACAAACAAGGAGTTGTGATACAGTTTTTATCTTCTCATGAATTTATTTTCTCATAAATTCCCCATCATATTAAAAGTTTAACAGCTTTTTCTGCTAATTAGCATTCAGAAGCAGGACAGCCCTTCCCATTCACACCAGCCTGTTACCCTTCCCTCTCAAATAAGATCAGACAGACCATTCTGTAGGTCACTTACCAATTGAGCATCTAATACCTTCACAGTGACTCACAGGTGGCAACTTCAGCATCTCTTTCCATTTTTTACTGCGCCCACTCCGTTTGCCTGCAAGAAAAATATGAGTAATGTCAAACATGATAATATGTCAGAATAAAATTAAACAACATTAACAGCAAAAAAATTAGACCACTTCTGCACAGATGTGTCAGACCACTTTTCATGCCTAGAAAGAAATCCATCTGCACGGATATCCAAACCAGAAACAAACTTAATACAGAAGAACTTTTACATGGAATGCTAAAAAATGCAGAAAATCTTTTGCAAGATAAATATTTCACATTTTGGCTGTGCACACAGAATATCTCTGCAGAGACAAGGTGAATACCCAGGTATTCTGAAAATTACAAACACAACTGAAACATCAAAGACAGAAGCAAAAATTCTCTCTCAACCACGGTAAAGAATGGAAGATGCTAAAGCTGAGTAACAAAATACCAAGAGCAAAGTTCTTCGATAATCCAGTTGTACATAAATATTCTCTTTCTTTTTGTAAGGGCAGTAACTTTAACAAGAGTAGACCCTACTAATAAATGAGAGGGCAGAGTTCCAATACACACCATTTATTCTGACCCCAGAAGACTGCAGGGTATCAGAGAACTCAGCTGCTGCAGAATTCAGGTATTTTCAGTACTTCAGAATTCACAGCACTAGTATTGAACAGATTTTAAAAAAACTACTACAGAATTGTTCTCATTGATTATCAAAAAATATATCTGTGCTACATCTTCTCTGTTATACTGGACTTTTAGCACATTGGCTTCTTCAGGCCAAGGTGATTCCATTCCCAGAAGATCTCCATCCTTTTCAAAAAAGCACAGCTACACCAAGGAACACACAGACATTTTAAAAGGCGAAACGTTTCAGCGGAAGAGGAATTTTTTGCTGCGAAATATTTTAAAAGAAGATTTTGCTCAGTGATATGACCAGATGAATTTCCACAGAAACAGAACAGTAGCAAATCTGCACAGAAACTTGCTAAATGTAACAGGGCAGTGCATACCGTTAACCACAGTGGGAGAGAAAGGAAGGGAGTTACCCCATGTGACCCGAATAGAAACCAAGCTGCAAAGAGCACTCAACCCTTGCAGAATTGAATTGTTCGGGAGAAGGGAACAAACATCTTCATAATAATAAAATGTGTATTTAACAAGCTCCTCTTCACTCAAACATGCAGCTTCTTGAGCAGTTGCACCACTGCAGTTCAAGCAGTCCCAGCTCTGCAGCTGAGCTCAAGCCACATTCACTGATCCTTGAGCAGGAGCATTGACAGCTCATTGTGCTGCTGCAACACAACATTCTCAACTCTAGTATTCCTAGAAAAGTAAACAAACAAGGAATGAAAAACCTGTAAACAATGGAGTGCAGAGATCCTTTGAACTGATATTCTCCAAAAAAACCCCTCTGCTGCACTTCGTTTCCTGATACCCCTTTGCAAGTCATTCACCTTCCAAAACGTTTCAGAACATAAACATATGGAATAATGAAGTTGTAATTACCAGCACCATTAAAGCAAATTCCAACTACTGGAACAAAATATTTTTGATCTTAAGAGGAATTTGAATACATACTTGAAGAAAATCAAATCACTCAAAGCAAAAAGCCTTTCTAAGAGAACTGAACACAAAGAAAACCAAGAGATATTGACACAGACAGCCTGTACACAGACATTGAATAACAAGGCACAGATTATTATGTGATCATGAAAAACAATGGTCAGAAGCACCAATTTCAGCCACATAACTGAAAAATACACAGAAGGTCCAAGAAGTTCTTTTTTTTTCTATTAGAAACTGCCCAGAAAGACTAATTTGTACATGACACTGTACAATCAGTACTGACCAAGAATGATAAACTGACCCAAATTCATACCACAAAGCTGTTTGGAGAAAGTAAAACTGATTTGTTACATACACCAAGTTACAGCCACCACCACCTTCTGAAGCACAGCCAAACAAAAAACCCAAAACCACCTCCACCCAAAAAAGAGAGGATCACTGGTACATTGTACTTCAAGTCCAACACAAGGAGTGCTGTATTTTGCCCCAAATATTTGGTCAGTTACTTATGATGTGACCATTATCATTTCACAAAAAGACACCACAGGCCAGAACACAACTGAATTCACCATCCTATAGGAGTCAATAAAGAACACAGATAATTTATTAATGATACAAAAGAATCAAGTGCTTAGGAGTATCAATTAAATCAACACACTCTCTCCTTCCTCAGAACTGTAAATACTTCTTGTATTTACAGCAAATGCACTGAAAAAGTCTGTAGGTCCCAGTAATGTAAAGAGCCATTTCTGGTAACAGTTATGGCAGGAGGCCAATTTGTTTGTCCAATTTTTCCCTAATTGAAAAATCCTTTTCCATTTCTGCGGCAGTTTAAAAGAAGTATGAAATCAAATTATAACGGTTGCGGTTTGAAAGTGTCTTCATATTGATTTCAGAGCTTCTATTCTGGATCTCGTTCTAAAATACTTCAGACAAAATTCTTCCAGAAACACCAGCAGCTTTCTTCCCAACAGAGCAGCACCAAAGCCATTAAGTTAATCTGCTTTCTGGTGACCCCTGTGGCTCAGAGTTGCCACTTTGCCTCTTTCCGATGTAATTGCTGGCTCAGAACAACGTCCAACATGAAGCGACTCATCCTGTACAGAGAGAGGGGTGGATGCAGAAATGCACCATTAAAGTGAAGAGTGACTACAATTACATTTGCAGGTACTTCAGAACCTTAACTTCTTCTCCTCCCCCAATTACCTCTTAGACTGAAGAGTTTCAGCATTTACCTCTTCACATGTTTTCACTTCTAAAAAAAAATACATACTAAATTCAGTCAGGTCATTACACTGGAACATGGTGTGGGAAAGATGTTCAGATATTTTAATTTTTCAACGTTTTATTTTTTTAAACTTCAGAGAAATATTTGAAAAATCTATCTATGGCGAAGTGGTTGGCTTATTCACCAGTAAAACCACAACTAAGTTGCAAAAAATTAAACTGCTGTGCCAAAACAATCTATGTAGAGAATTAAGAATATATTTCAAGTCATCAGATGGACTTCCCACAGCCACAGTGATCTTTCCTACAGACAGGATTTGCAGACTGACTCATTTCACTGAGCACAACCCACTGAACATTACTAATCATTCTTCCTTGAGACAGAAAACGTGGGTTCTGTCATAAAGAATGAAAACAGTGAGAAGCATCACACTGACTTTGGCTAACGAATGCACCCAGACCATAAGTGGTCAGATCCAGTGGCTCCCACAGACACCACGGACCCTCCATGCCCCCGTTTTCCTGCCCGAGCAGGAGGGGCCTCGTGTCTCTGGGGCTGAGCAGCCCAAAGCTCTGCAGCTCCGGGCTGCACCACTGCTACGACTTCATTCTTGCAAAACTGATTCCACAAACCAGACTGTCAGATACCAGCTGAGAAATTCACATTAGACCACACCCAGATAAACTCTGAAAGCATAAAACTGCAACAAGATGACAACCTCCAGCCTGCCTTTAGCTGTATAAAGCAAATCAATTGGTTCAAAAAAAAAAAAGCAAAACATTTGATGCAGAAGCTCTTTACCATCCTCAATGAGATGCAGGGAAATAACCTGGGTACATGGTACACACACTGCCTTGCAATGTCTTTTCCACAGCAGAAAAGTTTCAGGCAAGTTTCTTAAAAGATGCAAAACTCACATGAATTCAAAGCTTCTCCTACTTACAGTCACATTTTCCTTTGAACCACCCACAATAAATATTAAAACCTTTCACCAAAAAAAATCAAAACATTCCATTTATCTAAGGCCTCACCTACACAGGCATTTATAAACACTTCCCATTAAGCAACAAATTTTGATGGTTTGCCCTTACTGGGCAAGATCCTGTTCAAGACACTGTGAAACCTCAGGCCCTCAGATCAAAGTGTGACACTGCTCAGAAACTAAAGTTCAGGCTAAAAGACAAATCCACACACAGCACCACTTGAGAAGGGTTGTCACACTCCCAGTTCTAGAGACAGTTCTCCCCCTTTGCTTTGGGGGATCACTGAAACCTCCTCCATCCTGCAGGTCAGACAGATTCTCTGACATCTCTGCTCCTTCAAAAACAAGCCTGGTCACATCTCAACAACCAGGTTAGGTGGAGTGGCAACTCCTTTCTGTGGAGAAAGGGTTTTTCCCCCCAGACATATGATACATACAGGCTGGCTGGCTCTCAGTAAATTTACAAGATCCCCTGGCAGAAAATTCAGGTTTCAGCACCAGGCAGGCACCAAACGCGTCAGCATTACAAAGGCCAAGGAGCTTCTGAAAGCAAATAGAACCAAAACTGCAAGCAGTACAATAAATACACACATGAAAGATACCTGCAGGTTATAGATTGCTATGCATTTATAAGATAATATTCCTCACACTCCTGGATTCGAGTGCATAGAGTTGGACTTCAGCAAGGCAATGCTCAAGTCCTCTGGCTTATCTGTGAGTGCAGTAACAGTGTGAGCAGGCAAAGCCCAGCTCTCCACGTGAACATTTGTGCAGCTTGTTTGTGTGCACAATCATTTATTGTTCCAGTCTAACCACTCGAACAACTGGTTCTTCACATCAGCTCTCCACACAACTCCAGGGATCATGTGCACATGCAGGAATGCTGGTGCACACTCTGCACAGTGCCTGCACCTCCAGCAACCAGGGAAATGAAAATCTGGGATCACCTCAACTCATCTGAACCAGAACTTATTGACCTAATCCTGCAATGTAACATCTGTGTATCCATTTGACTTTGAAATGTCTATGACAACTTAAGGAAGAGGGTTTAATAGAAGAAAAAAAAAAAGCAGTAAGAAAACTCCAGTTTTACAGACAACTCAAGAAAACTCCAATTATACAGACAACTCCTTGACAAACGAGGATTTTTTAACCATTAACACTGCAACAGACATTAAAGAAGTAGGTTTAAGTAACCTTAAGTAGGTTGTTAAACCTCTACTGTAATTGTCACATTAGAAACAACTGAAGTGGCAGTGCGTGTCAAGAACTAGACCTCTCATGTTGATATAGTAAATGTAGTTATTTAAGATCCCAACATGCCTTCGTGCTTTCTTCTTACAGTTCATTAAAGAAAGGGCAGAAAGGCAGACATTGTGCATAATTCTGTACAAACACAGGAAGACATGCTTCCTGCCACAATGAGTTTACAGCAATTTAAAGCACAATGCAATAAGGGAGTGCAACAGAACACAGGAGGCAAACGAGGGGAGAACTGACAACGATGAAAAGCAACCACAAAGCTGTCGGCACTCTCCTGCTAAAATCCCTGTTTGCTGCTGGTGAATGGACTCTCTGGGTATGAGTGTGTGCCTTGGCTTCCCCCTCATCCATATCCCTTAAATAAATAAAAATTCCAGTTCAGTTGCCAGACTGTGCTGACTGATCTGAGCAATCTCCTCAGAGTCACCCTCCAATTACACCATAGGACACCTTCCCTGTACCACCAACACTACACTGAGTTAATTACTTACACTGCAAGTAAAAGCAGGATGTATTTCACCTGGGGAATTATTCCAATTGCTTTTAAGCCCAGATACATAAAACTCACTATTTGAGCTTATTTTCTGTGAAGAGCTTCACAACAGTTTCTGAAATAAAAGTCTCTTGCAGGATTCACTGAAGCCAAACTGATCATTTTGTTACTGAAAGGTTCCTGCTAAACCCCTCCTCGGGTTGCACCCAGCAATTATCAAATCTGCAGGAGCTTACTGATCCATCTGAAAACTAATTCTGGGAAGAAAACCCCAAACCCAAAACATCCAGCAACACAGGAAAAGAAACCACCAGAGAAACCCACACCCCCTGGATGGGTTCATGGATCCAGTCAGAAATTACCTCACCCATCCTGCAGCCACAGCCTACAACCAACACCACCAAGGGCTGGAGGAAGATTTGCTTGAGGCATGACCTCGATTCAGCCAAAATCAACATGACACAGAGGACACAACATGCCCAAGAGCACACCCAGTGCCCATTCACAGACTGCTCCTGCCACAGCAGAACAAATCAACTCCCAAGTGGATGCAAATGGACCAGGGGTGTTTAAAATGTACCCTTGGCTTGGATCTTCAAGTGGAGTAAACTACCACTGACTTCAAAGGAATTACAGATCTACCCTTTGGGTGTATTTTTGGAGACTGTTACTTCAGGCAATGAAAAAACAAATGCTCCTAAGCAATTTAAAACATACAACGATTAATTTCTTTCCTTCCAAACATCACAGACTATGTGTGGGATGGTGAAATGAATTTGGGGCTTACATATACTCAAAGGATTTACTGAGATAGAAGTAAGTACAAAAAACAGAAGATATCAGTATCAAAAGTTAATAGAAAATAAGTTTTGGTGAGCTTTCAGATTTTTTTTTCAGAAAACCTTGTTTATATTTATTATTTCTCTCCATTTATGGGACAAATTCTTCAGTGTCTGTCAAGAAATATAAATAAATGCTTTAGTTCCTCTGCTCTTGCACACAGCTACAAGTTGTATTGCTGTACACTGTTCTTTTTCACCAAAAAAAAAACAACCCTGTAGATGAAAATCTAAGTAAGGAGAGCATGGAACTGCCAAGCTTTCCCACCAGCCATCCCAGTTCATACATCACTATCACTGAGCACTGACCTGTTTTGGTATCTCAGTTCCTGCACTTCAGTGCTCCTGAGATCAGCTCTGAGTTTGTTTTATAATCTCTTGTTTTTCTACTGAGTCACTTGTGCTTGTTCCACCTTTGGGTTCACCTTAGGAGGAAGTTTTCCCTTTTTCCTTCTCACACACAGGTCTCCCTCAAAAAGCAACGTGTGCACAAGAGGAAAGAGCTGGATTGGCACAGGCAGGCAATTATCCCAGCAAACTGGGAAGGGGAATCCCAGAACACTCTGCACTGCGGTTTTCATCCAGAGGCAAATCCCAGGTCAGCCCTCATCACAAGCAGGTCAACTGGAAAAGTGGACAAGGAAAGGAAAGCTCCCAGTCCAGCTCCTGACTCCTTCATCCATGAAGTACCAAAGGGTACTTTGTGTCACCACGGTATTTTCCAGCAGCAGGTGCATTCAGGAGCTCAAATTATGAGCCATCACTCACACTCAGATGTGCAAAGAACTGGCTTGTGATTATTTACTGAGTCAGATTTAAAGAAGATAAGGAACCCTCATGGCTTTCCTTCTTCAGATAAAGAAATGTTTCAGTTGCTGCAGAGTCTTTACAAGTCATTAATGGAAAGAGAGAGTTTTCTTTGAAAATAATCTGTCTTATTACAAGGTGTAAACATCCTCTGACGGACAAAATTTAAAGTTTTGAGGCTGGGTGAAAGCTGGGCTTAGTAAACACCTATAAATAAATCCTATCATCATACAAACTGAATTAGAAGATTCACAGCTCTAATGGTAATGGAGTAAATTAACAGGAAGACTGTTAATGAGAAGGTGGAAAGCAGGTGGTCTAGAAACAGACAGCAACACCACTTTGTTTCTGTTTTGTAGCAGAAAAAAAGCAGAAAAGACACATTTTATCTGAGCACACCAGTGAGTTCCTTGCTCTCCAACAACAGATCAAATTCACTTTCTACAGATCAAACCAGATTTAACCAGCAGACATGAACCTGGCTGTTCAAGGAGTCCTGATTCTGCACACCTGCAAATGTAAAACCCAAATTACAGTCACATCCTAAATACATCCACATCCAGAAGTATCAGAGCACCCACAAATCTGGGATCATGATTTTGTCTGTCAGGTCTGATTTATGTGCTCAGGTTCTGATTTGGTGTTATTTTATTTACTGGGGATTTCTGAGTTCTCATTAAACCTCTGCCACAGCCTGTGCACCTTTTTCAGGTTCACAACGTCTGCAATTCAGTTTCCATCTTTGCAAAATGAAAATGACACATGTCTGCGGTTAAAAGACTTTGTCAGACTGCAAGGGTACAATGTTCCACTCCTCTCATCTCCATCAGGAAAGATCAGACTGAGATTGACCCGTGCAAACCACAATTATTCCTCACTGATCCCTCCTGACACCCCACTGCAAACTATCAAATATCAGCACAGAAGTTCACCTGCTATTTCATCTGCTTTTACAACTGAAATATTTACCCAGGTCAACACCTCTCACCCACACCGAGAAAAGCCATGACTGACATGGCTCAGGCTCATACACCAAAATAAGTGAAGGTGTTACTTTATACTTGATTAGGATTTTACTTTCCCCCATGAGAAACAGTAACCCTGCACTTTTCCACACTATCCCACCTCTCCATATGTGATACAGGGAGACAATTGGAATGTGGTAAGGAAAGTCAATTGAAAAATCTGCTCTTCTTTCCCAGCTGTGAGGCCCTTTTAGCACAGAATCCACTCCAGTAAAATGCCTCTCTCACATCCTAACTTTGCAAATTCCATTGCCTTGCAGCCTACTGGGCACATCAAAACAGAGCTGGGACAGGGATTTTATGGAATGGTCCTGACAGATGGAGTAAACCAGACATTCCCAGACCAGCCAGGTCATAGAACAGTCGGAAAATACTTTCACCTCAGGAGTGTTCTGAAAAACGTGACATAAAAAGCACCTCATGCACAGGAATTCAGCCCTGGAAAGGTAAAAGACCCACCATTGATCAGTGGAGTTCTGGAGTTCCAAAGCCAGAAATCACATTTTTGGTGCATGTTTACACAAAAGAGCCCAGGCCAAGGGAAAGCACAAAAGAGTAACAGGTTATTACCATCACTTCTGTACTTTTCACATCAGCTAGAACTGATCTTCTCCACACCAGCTGCTGTCAGACTTTCATTTAGTTCATTAAAATATCTTGTTTGGTCAGTTCTACCACTATAATTTATTTTAAACATAGTGAAACCTTCACTAAAGAGGCAACCTGACATTAAGCAGCCACTTAAAAGCCTTCCCAGATTACCACTCCACTCTTTGTGGTGAGGGTTTGGGCACAGCAGAGTTCTGAGCCAGATTCCACTTTCCCTTCATTTCTCAGATCCCTTCAATGCAAATTCCAAGCTCAGGCAGCAGCACCACAGACATGTTCCCGTCAGTGGGACCAGCCAAAACATGTCCTCCAGTTTGAGGTGGTCTCTTTAGCTCAGGTTTGGAGAAAGGCCCAAAAATCGTGATCACTGTTCTGGGTTGTTTTTTTTTAAACCCCACTTCAAAGCCATAAAGCTGATTTTCCTCTCCTGCTGCTCAAGGCAAATTTCACTGGATACACACATGGCGTAAGTGCCAAACCCATTCGGAGTTGGAGGAACTTGCAAAACATACAGAGGCAGATTCTGTTGTTCTTACTCACTTCAAACAGCTCCAGCCAAACTAATGGGACTGCTCGACACAATTAAGAAAAGCAGGATCCAATCCAAAAGGAATATGCACAGCTCATGGCTGAAAAACACACCCTGCGTGGAAGTGCAGTGGTAATCTGGGGAGGCTTTAAAATGGCCATTTAAAGGGCAGTTATACATATGAAAAAGCAGTAGGACAATCTTATTTCAGGATGTTTTGTTAAACAGCAACCACGTGCTACACTAAAATTAATGATCCATCCAAAACGTTGAAGGGAAGAATCTTCAGGTGTTCTGGGGAGTCGAACTGTAAGTACCAACCTCATGGAAAACAGCACACTTTTTGTACCAATACAAAACACTCGCTGCAAAGCACAGGTCGCCTTCACCAGCTCCGCTTTCCACAGGCAGGAACTTCAACAAGATGGAGTGCGAGCTTTCTCCAGAGGCTCATGCCACTTGGCCCTTTACATCCATGTGCGTATGTATTTATAAACAAACCGAGCACTACGGACGAACGACCTTCTTAAAACATCCGGTCTAAACACTCGACTCGAGCCCCGGGGGAAGGAGGAAGAGGTGTTTTTTGGGGAAGCAGAGCCGCGGGGCTGCACCTCCGCACGGAGGAGCGGGGCAGGTGCTGCGGGCTCTGCCCGGGGGGGTCCCACCGCCCCCCGAGGGGTCCCCGCCCCGCNCCCCCGGGGGGGTCCCCCCGCCCCCCGAGGGGTCCCCGCCCCGCCCGGACCCTCGGCCCGGCCCCGGCCCGGCCGCTGCTCCTCCATCGCTCCCTCCCCGGGCCCCTTTCCCCCCTC
>VYZS01089854.1:17060-35241 GCA_013400695.1 Neodrepanis coruscans | reverse complement strand
AATGATGGGGAGTTAGATGATGGTTTAGACATACCCCCACCCAGATGGGTGTATGTAAATTGGGGTGATTTTCTGGGATCAGAGAGGTGTGGGAATACACCAGGGAACACAGTGTTCAAATGCTGTGACTGCATCTTCAGGACTGAGGGTGCCAGCCCTTGAGAAAGAGATCCTGAGAATCAATTGGTAATCCTTCTCTGAATGAAAAACACACCCCCAGATTTGGGGTTTCTCTGTGAAGGAGAAAGAGACAACAGCTTCACCTGAGTTAATTCTGAAGTGAAAACATAAGCTCTGACACACAGAATCATTTACCCTTTTATGTGGGAAAACCTATTATTAGAGCTTGACTAAAATGTGGAAGAGACTAACAATAACGGCACCTAACTTCATCTTTCAAATACTGAGTACTAGAGTTTGATGATGATTTTCTCATCCTTGTTTAGACTCTCCTTCTTAGGGAAGGTCTTGTGAAAGCAACCTATTTCTTTAACAAAGCTCTGCTGCGGTGTAGATGAAGACAGTAGAGATCTGCCTAAGATACTCTGCAAAACACCCTGGAGCCATTTGCATCAATTAACTCTACCACCAGCACGTGCCTGCCTGTAGGTCAGGATGCTGCCTATCATCGCTTGAAGTAGAGAACGTTTTTCATAGGGAAAGTGGGAGACTTATGCTTATGAGGATCAGTTCACCAAAGGGTGCTCAAGTTAAAGGTTCCTCTGCAGTCTCTTAATCAGAGAGAGCAATTTATAAGATAGTGCTTAAAAAAAATAAATTCATAAATATTCACTTAGTCTGTTGAATTTTGCTTAAAGTGCTGTAGTTATTGTTCAGACTTCCAAGCTCTGATGAACACATGGTGTGTCACATTCCCAGGATGTGATCCAAGTTGGGTAACTACTATAAAATGATGTCCCTGATTCCAGTTCTGACTTTAAAAGAGCATCATTGACACATCTAACCACAGGTTTTTTTCTTTCTTCCAAGGTTTCCTCCCCAACAGATGCTGAAATCCCATCAGAAAACAAGGATGAATATAAATGAAACAAATTCACAGCATAATTAATTAGTAATTAAAGTCTCTTAAAACAGGTAGGATTGTGCAGAATCAAAAAAGAAGGAAGGTTTATTGGATCTCTAACCTCAAAAGATTTTTCTTTTTACTTATCATGTCATTCTACTTTTTAATGAGCGAGAGTGGAGCAAGTCCTGTTGCCAGGTACCCAAAGGAAAAATCCGGGGCAGTTCTGGCATCTCCAGTAAGACAATCCAGTCTGTTGTAATGGTAGCAAAAGGTAACTTTGTAGCCAGACTACTGCTTTCAGCAGAGCACCAGCAAGAGAAACATAAGAAAACACAAAGAAAGTTTATCATTAAAGAGCTGAAAGGACTTTTAAAAAGTACGTCCTGGGGACTGGTCTCATTACGTTTGTGTAGCATCTAGCACAACAGAGCCCTTCTGAATTCAGCTTTTGGCGTGCAGACACATCCAACATAATGACAGCACCAAATATCAAGACTTAAAATAAAATTTTGTGACAGATGTATTAGGAACAGGGTTTGGAGAGAAAGAGGATGAGGGTTGATGGACTCTGAAAAAAATTCCATCACAGTGAGTCACATTTTTATTGAAAAACAATAAAAGAAAGCAAGGGTGGGGAAAAGACATGGGTGAAAATCAGAGGTCACCTGCGTTGTGATAATTTAACTGAAGTTTTGGAAATTAATCATCACAGCAGGCAGTGGAAGGTTTCACCTCGGGCAGTGACAGGAAATGCAGGGCTGGAGCAGTGTGCAGAGCATTTTGGGCTCTCAATCAGCTCTTATTGATTGGGAAAGTACAGATGTGCTCAAAAATTCTCAGTTTTTCTCTCATTTTCAGTTCGACAGAAATAAAAATCTCGAGCAGCCTTTTCAGCTTATTTTTCTCGGAAGCAATGGGGTAAGTGGGAGGGGAGTTCACGGGGGAAGACACAAGACTCACAATTTTACTCACATCTAATAAAATCACTTGCTGTCAGTGACCCAAACAAAAGAACAACCAAAAAAAACCCACCCCAAAACCACCAAGAAAACAGCTCACAACCTACATCCTTTCTTGAAAGAAGAGATGCAAACAGCTGCCCAAGAGAAGACCCTATTGACAGATCCTTCAGAAAGGCTAGCTTCTGTTGATGAGTGTGTAGCTGTCTAGAACATCCCTCTCTGGTTATGAGACTTTCTGGGATGGAAAATGATCTTGCCCAGAAGTTGAGCTTAATTGCCAGTATTTATAAGCCAGAGATTTCCAAACTTCTTCTGCTGGGTATGTCTGACGTGGCCTGTAACTTCTCCTCATTCTGGGCCAGGTTGCAGTGCTGGTCAAAATAGTTCACATCTCACCAGTTGTACACTTACTTTGGAAAGCTGTGGTCATATGGCTCTGGAAGTGCTTGTCTTTGGGGTGAGAAGGGAATGGGGTGAGAAGGCATATGCTGGCTTGATCTTTAATATCTACTTTGTGTGGTGCAACTCTATGGTGGCCTCAGCAGCCCAGGAATGAGTTAAATGCAGCCTTAATGCCTCTGAATCTGCTTCCAAATGCCTTCTGTATCAAGCCTAAAATGTCTCGGGAACTGATTTTTTTCTACAAATTAGTAAAAGCTGGGTAGTGTCTCTATCCATTCAGGTGCCTCTGTACTGTTTTTCATCTACTGCCATGGACATGATGAAGAATGGCAGGCTCTTTAAAAAACCATTACAACCACTAGATACCAAATCATGTGAGCAAGGAACCAGACACAGGGATCCTTGACATCTCTGAGGACTCGTTATAGACCTTTGTTTTTGCCTGACTTTGCCTTGATTTCACTCTTGTCCAAGGATGGCTCATTTGACAATTGCACCCTGAAGAAACAGTGGGTGACCAAATGGCCATTAAGTGACAGTGCACAGAAAGAATCAGCAGCTCCATTTTTCTGGAAAAAGACCAGATATTACACAGTGCTTAAACACATGTTTAAATGGATTAGTGCATGGTGCACATTGATATCAAATGGACATTACCAGGATTTCATATGAGAGCTCCACTGAACACGTAATACATGCATGGTGACTTGTGTGCATGACTTACAGCTGTGCAGATCATCTCAAAGAGGAATCAAACTCTGGGAAAGTTAAATAAGGTTATAGATTGTGAAGTACAACAAGATTTAAAGGAAGGTAAAACTCACCACGGATGATGGATGCTCAGCAAGAGATGAGGAGATCCACAGGGAGAAACTTACCCACAGAGTTTGTATTGAAAAAAGTTTGGAAAGCATAAGAATAGGTAAAATTTATACACTACACTGGATTTTTGTGTTTCCTTATTTTGTGCTTAAAAATACCTAAGAATTTACATGCAAAACAAGAATTAACAAATCCCTACCTCAAAAGAAGAGGCCAAAACAAAACCAGAAACCCCTCACCTCCTGTTACCCTTAAAATACCCCAGCATTTGTACAGTCTGATGAACGTGAGATGAAGCATTGAAAAGGTAGGAAACTTCAGAAGTTACAGTATCTCACAAAAATTTTCATGGCTGTAGGAGAAATGTGTCATATTTTCCTTGTAATACAGAATATATAATTTTTATTATTAATGTACACCATAAAATGTAAATAATATGAATTGCAGCAGGGTATTTTATGCCCACTTTACTCTGCTATCAATTACTTCCCTAGAAACAAACTCATGCAAAGCAATGTCCAAATAATCCTAAAAACCCTTGTTAATTTTATTAACTGCACAATTTGTCATACTTCTCTTTCCTCTGTAAGCAACACACATGTGGTGATTTTTGTACAAAAATTCTATTCCCGAGAGAGTCTCGGGACTCTGGGAATCACAGCAAAATGCCTGTAGATGTCTGAGATATTGAAACTTTGTTTTGATCTCTGAAGCTTAGCCTGGCTTGGACACCACAAAAAAATTGCTGCTGGTCCTAGGATGCTTTTGTGCTTCAGAGGAGCAACTGCTAGTATGTAAGCTGGAGCTAGAAGTAGGATGTCAGAGAAGGGTTTTCTGTGGTATGAGGGAACTAGCAGGGAGTCCAGGTTTATTATGAAAATCTCAGAGTATGTGGAGTGGCTCTTCTTTAAACACACAAGGCTTTTGATATTTTTGTGAAAGAGAAAAATAACTATTGCCCAGAGTTAGTAGACTTTTAGTACATAAAATATGGAAATTACTGCATTTCATATGAATTCTCAGATTACTTTGAGACCACTCAAATCTCCTAGATCACATAAATATAGTTTTGATTAGAGTGGGCCTTAGATATCTTTTAGTTCCATCCACCCTGCCATGGGCAAGGACACCTTCCACTAGACCAGGTTGCTCAAAGCCCCATCCAACCTGGCCTTGAACACTTCCAGGGATGGGACATCCACAATGTCTTTGGGCAACATATGCCAGTGTCTGACCACCTTCATGGTAAAGAATTTCTTCCGAGTATTTAATCTGAATCTCTTTTTTTCTTTCAGTTCGAAGCCATTCCTGCTTGTACTATCACTACATACCCTTGTAAAAAGTCCCTCTCCAGCTTTCAAAATGACCACCCTTGTTAGCATTAGGGTAAATCTTAAGTGTATCCATGTTGAGTGGGGACTTGTGGTGCTGACAACAGAACATACTAAAGAACTGGAGATCCTTACATCACCCTCATCACTGGTGTACCTAAGAACCATGGAGCATCACTTGCTCTTTACTGAACACTCCAATGGGAAAAGGAGCGATAATCTTTCTGGGGTTTTTAAGTATAGGTGCTCTATGATCAATGTTACTCAAAAGTGACTAGAACTGACATCTCCAAAATCCTGTGTTAGTGTCCTGCTCCTACTGTTAGTCTTGGTGATACAAACTCCTGTAATGCAACTGCAATATCAGTCCAGGTCTGCCTTGATCGAGTTGATTGATAAGATGGGCAATAACTGAGCTGGATGAGTGTAGCACAGAGTGTAGCTCTGTGCATATGTGCATAAGAAGACTGCAAAAATATATGAACTCCATGTTACCATCTGTTAGCTTGCAAGTGATCAGACTTGTAACAGCTGTGGTTGAAATTCTGAGATTTAATTGGCTTTTGTAGATGTATAGATTATGCAAGATTTCTAGCTTTACTGGTATGAATATTAAGGAGCTTTTTTTAAAATTATGGACTTATTATAATTATTTTTGATAAGTCTCTGAAAACTAAGGGCTGTTTTATAAGTGAAACAACTAATGTGAATGTTGCTTAAATCTATGTAAAATTAAGTTTAAAAAATTTGTACATAATAAATAATGTTTTGATTTGAAAATGTTCCATTACATTACATTAATAAGTCTTAATAGGCATGGATCATGTCACACACAGTTGTAAACTTTATTGTTAATCAGATCTTTCTCATTAACACACTGTAGTTAAGACTGAAGTGCCCTAAAACTGACTGTGTAATGTTGAGTGTAGTTTCTGAACCTACCATATTATGCTGTTCTAAGTACTTTGAAATTGCTTATGTAATGGAATATCAGGACCTAAAATAAATCCTTTACTTTCTATCATTAACTTCACAAAATGTTTTAAGGACAAACACAAGCACATTGTCCTTTCAGGAGAAGGTTGAAGTTACTAGAGGTTTGAGACATCTTGATCAGCAAATGCCAAATCTAAACTTGTCACAACTGTACTTACAATAGCTGAACTTTCCACCTCCCTGTGAGTAGCCTGTCTTGTCACACTTATTCTACCTGACCTATTTTCTAGCTGCACACATAAAGATGTTCAAAAAATTTCTGCATCTCTTGAACAAGGACAGAAAGATTTTTCACAGTGCTGAATCAACACAAACCCAGTCTGTGGCTAGGGATCTCTTCCTCCTGCTTCCCACGGAAGCCCTGGACTGTTTCCAGCTGTATCATTCACTGACTGGGGTGTTTCATATTGAGGTGAAGATGCAACAACCTCATGGCATGTCATGCAACTGATGCCATGTCTTGAGAGTAAAGAAAATAGGGAACAAAATATAGCGTGCTACAGGTGTTCAGTAAAATTGTTTATCCTGCTGTACTCTCTCAATTTTCAGAGGGCTCCAGACACAGAGGTACATATCAGCTGCTGACATAAAGGGTCAGGGCATGAGATTAAGCTCACTCACACAGTTGCCTATCAATATCTCTCCTGGGCAGTTTTCTGGCATGGTTTGGGAACAGCCTGGGCTGGTGGAGGGAAGGGGCAGCCCGGATGTCTAGGCATCAGTCATCGCATCCAGGGACAGGCCTTGGACTTTTTTACTTAGTACAGACATACAGACACCTGGCATCAGGATACTTAATGATAGCAACAACCTGTGTGTTTATTTATAAGTCTAACTATGGCAATGATAACATGGTTTTAACACCACTAACAAATTGCTTCCCTCACTCGTAGCTTGAACATACATCCAAGCATGAAATTGTTCCCTGCACCATTCTCTCAATTGCCCCATCTCCCATGACTAATTTGTTTTATCATACCAGATGGGTTGGCTGTATCCAAATTGCCTGTTGGAAATATTCTTTGGTCCAGGCAAAAAAAAAAAATGGGCCTGGAGATTTTTTTCAGGGAATGCTCTCTGGCACTGACCTAAACTGTTCTAGGGACCATCTAAAGTGATGATGATTCGGCTCTTTTGCCTCAGAATGATCCTGGCATTATGTAAATTGTTGGAATAGATGTTGTCTGCAAACTTCCTAGTGAGTCCTTCGTACTATATAATTAACAATATCGTCCTAAAAAATAAATTGTAGTGTTGAAGTGAGGAATGAAAATATTATAATTTCAGCTTTACATGTTGATAAGCTAAAGACCATAGGACAAAATCCTCAGAACTTGCTGAGACTTACGCCTATAAGAAGGAAAAATTATAAATACTTATTGAGATTCACACCAAAAAATATCTACAATGTAGACAGGACTTTTGGGCTGGGTGCAGTAGTAGCTTCTCCCACTGGAGGTGCAGTTGATAGGTTTCAAAATGTACTTTTGCTCTCCCCAAAGAAATAAACTTTGTCAAAATCATAGAATGTTCTGAGTTGGAAGGGACACCCAATGATCACTGAGTCCAGTCCTGGGCCTGCACAGGACCACCCTCAAGAATCATACAGTGTGCCTGAGAGTATCTGAGAGCATTCTCCAAAGGCTCCTTGAATTCTGTGGGACTCGGTGTTGTGAGTATTTCCCTGGGGAGCTTGTTCCAGTGACCAACCACTCAATATCTCAATATCTCGCTTAAGCCTTCTGTCCTGGTTTGGACAGTAGGGGGTGTTACCAACTGACGAGAGACAAAATAGAGAAACAATGACATAGTAATTTATTAATTACAAAACTTTAACCCGACAATAACGTGAAAAAGAAATAACCCGTTTGCTACTTTGGACCGGCTGCTGGGCTGTGGAGGGAAAGGAAGGAATGCTGCTTTGTGGAGGGAGGTGATGCAACAGGGTCCCCACTCCGGGGCTGCTGAAAAATAAAGAAAATGAAAGGAAAACCATGGGGGACCCCAAGGGGAAGAGATACCGCTGCTTGGAGCTGCATAGTCCTCAGCACTGCACTGCCTCCGCTGTTGGTCCAGCCATGCTGCTGTCCGGGCTGAGGGAGAGAGCCAAGAGGGCAAGGGAGCAGAGCTGAGAGATGGGAACTGAAAGGGGAGCCGAGAAGGAGGTGGGATGAAAGCTGGGTAGAAAAATGGGCAGGACTTCCATGTCTGCTCCTTTTGTAATGCCCTGTTCTCATGTTTCCTTGGGCCCTTTTTCTAGTGTGCACTGCTTTTCTATGGGTCAGCAGCCTGCCTCACTGTCATATGGCACCAGGGCACCACCCTGCGCTCTCCGGGACCTACTGTGAGGCAAACATGGTGATTCCTGCCAAAAACGTCTGTGGCAGGTGCTGCCCCTGCTGCCAGCCCATGCTGTCAGTGTCACCAGGGATGCAGGGACCCCTGGGGCAGCCCGAGGTACTGCCTGTGGGAAACTCCCAGATGCAGCCCTGGGTGGCCATGACCCCTGGCAGAGCCATGCTTGGCAGCGTGGACTGAGCAAGGAGCTGCAGGAGTGGTGCTTGCAGCAGTGGCAGTGCCCATGGGATGCCTGCTGCTGCAAGACCACCCATGCCACTGGCAGGAGCCAGCCCAGCACTGCCAGCAATGGCCAGCTCCCCATAGCACTGCTGGGGCAGTGGGCTCTGCTGCTGCCGGTGCTCTGGGACCGGGAGCAGAGGGGGCCCCTGCGCCGCGCTGCACCCCTGTTGGCCCCATGGGCGAGGACTGGAAGGTGCTTGTAATGCACCAGTCTGACAGACCAGAGCAGCTGTGCTCATGTCTGTCAGCAAGCGCCACCCGGCCACCACCGCTCTTCCCCTTCTGCCGCTGCCTTCACTGGCAACGTGACCAGGAGCCAGCGCAACAGCCGTTTAGCTGCCCAGGCTCTGGGCCAGGTGGGATGCTGTGGGGGCTCATATCACTGTTCAGGGGCTGCCTCCACCACCCCAAGGACTGCAGAGCAGCCGAGGGCCTCTGCGCCTCTCTGTTGGGGCTCCCACGCTCTGCCACCCTCAGGCCAGGGCCAGTGATGAGCCCACATCGGCCAGCCAGGCACTGATGGGGCAAACCTGCCAGTACGCTGCANCTGGGTAGAAAAATGGGCAGGACTTCCATGTCTGCTCCTTTTGTAATGCCCTGTTCTCATGTTTCCTTGGGCCCTTTTTCTAGTGTGCACTGCTTTTCTATGGGTCAGCAGCCTGCCTCACTGTCATATGGCACCAGGGCACCACCCTGCGCTCTCCGGGACCTACTGTGAGGCAAACATGGTGATTCCTGCCAAAAACGTCTGTGGCAGGTGCTGCCCCTGCTGCCAGCCCATGCTGTCAGTGTCACCAGGGATGCAGGGACCCCTGGGGCAGCCCGAGGTACTGCCTGTGGGAAACTCCCAGATGCAGCCCTGGGTGGCCATGACCCCTGGCAGAGCCATGCTTGGCAGCGTGGACTGAGCAAGGAGCTGCAGGAGTGGTGCTTGCAGCAGTGGCAGTGCCCATGGGATGCCTGCTGCTGCAAGACCACCCATGCCACTGGCAGGAGCCAGCCCAGCACTGCCAGCAATGGCCAGCTCCCCATAGCACTGCTGGGGCAGTGGGCTCTGCTGCTGCCGGTGCTCTGGGACCGGGAACAGAGGGGGCCCCTGCGCCGCGCTGCACCCCTGTTGGCCCCATGGGCGAGGACTGGAAGGTGCTTGTAATGCACCAGTCTGACAGACCAGAGCAGCTGTGCTCATGTCTGTCAGCAAGCGCCACCCGGCCACCACCGCTCTTCCCCTTCTGCCGCTGCCTTCACTGGCAACGTGACCAGGAGCCAGCGCAACAGCCGTTTAGCTGCCCAGGCTCTGGGCCAGGTGGGATGCTGTGGGGGCTCATATCACTGTTCAGGGGCTGCCTCCACCACCCCAAGGACTGCAGAGCAGCCGAGGGCCTCTGCGCCTCTCTGTTGGGGCTCCCACGCTCTGCCACCCTCAGGCCAGGGCCAGTGATGAGCCCACATCGGCCAGCCAGGCACTGATGGGGCAAACCTGCCAGTACGCTGCAAAGAGCCGAGATCCATCTGCTTTGCTTTCTTACAAAAACAAAAAAAAAGGTTTAAAAAACAACCCCCGTCCCCCCATTCCCTGCTAACCTACACCCTTTCCCTAACCCAGAACACCTTCCCTGACACAGTTTCATGGCATTCCCTCAGTTCCTGTCACTGGACACCACAGAGATCAGTTCCCGCCCTTCCACTTCCACTCATAAGGAAGCTGTAGACTGCAATGAGGTCTCCACTCAGTCTCCTCTTCTCCAGGCTCGACAAGCTAAGTGACCTCAGCTGCTCCTTGTACAGCTTCTCCTGTAGGGAGGGGAAGGGGAAGGAGTGGGAATGAGGAGGTTGAGGCAGGAGAAGGGCGTTCAAGCTTATGTGGAACATGAGGCTGGTAACAAAAAACTGCCATTGCTAGTTAGCATGGACCAGCACAGGTGTCTTGTGTAGACTTTGCCTACATGCCGGAACTGCTGCCAAATTCTAATTTCCCCCATCCAGATTTCTTCATCTCTCCATTACTTTCATTCACTTACTGAAAGAAGTTGCAGCACTGCTAAGATCTGTAGATATAACTGCGGCATGAAGGACCACCATGGACCTCATCCTTGTTCTAAACACAATGGACCTTTTATTCCATCAAATACATTGCTTATAGACAGCTTTTCATCCTCACTGGACTTGCTAAACTTTTAGAAGCTTTGATAAATGTTTCGCCTTTTGCACATGCCTAATTCTGCTAAGTGAAACAACTAGTCAGTGTGAAAACTGGCTTCCAATGTTCAACTTTTACTGGAAAACCAGGAAGCAGTCCTGCATAGCAGTAGTCAGATCCTCTGTTTCTTTTCCTGCTCTGCTGAACCAGCACTTTGTCATGAGTTTAATGCCAAAGGAAAAATGCCTCTTTTTTTTCATACAGTGGCAATTCTGTGTTTTTCAGAGCAGAGCCACAAAGGTGAAAATTAATGGCGATGGAATGTGGTCTTCCCTCAACAGCATTCCAGTACCATCTGCTGGCAGAAGAAATATGGGTTTAGCCTGAACCACCACCTTCAAATCTGTATTCTGTCTGTCTAAGGCAGTTCAGCATATTTTAGTTAATTACTCATGCCAGTCAGAGCCACTCTGCTAACACCAGTCATATCTTAACAAATAAGCTCCTGGCACCTTTCATAAATATTTTATCTATCAGATTCAGCAAGAGTGGCCCAGCTTTTAGGAAGGGAATGCTTGGTTCAGACATCAAGGTCCTATCTGACTAATGGCATAAGTTTGGTGAGTTTATGTCTCACATCAGTGTGTGTCTGCGAAAGGTCAAGTAGTTTTGCAATGCAAACATTTGGGGCAATAGTTTTCTTCTGGCAGATACAGAACTCAAAAATTCAGTATATGACTGGATGTTCTTTGGCCATGGAGCCACAAAAGCAGACAGATTCTTAAGGCATCAGTTCACAAAATATTGATGGTCTTTAGCTTTTCTGCAGAGCATTTTATGGTTCTAGTTCTTCTTATGGGCTGTGGTTCTGAAAAGCATATCTTCACTTTTGCTTCCATCCTATTGAATTCAATATCTGCAGTTTATTGTTGAGTTGAGATCATGTTTCTGGATCTCTTCCTAACCTTAGCTTCTAAAGTCACTCTGGCTTAGTCTAGAAGGCAGGTGTAGGCATTTGCACAGATACTCAAGCTGTCTTTAATAGGGCTAGCATAGGCCTAGGCAGGAATTTGCATGTTTCATTATAAGCTTCAATATCAATACCTGAACTAATTTTAGAAATTTAGAAACTCCTGTGTGTGTTACAACAATGTTTCTGACAGATCTAGCTGATGAAACATGTTATCCTCTTAGATATTTTCTGAATTTACGTTATGAAAATCCTGGAATTTATATTCCAGCAAAATTGTCTGTAATGCTGTATATATTACTAAAGTATTATATACAAGTTCTTTTCAAGAAATATATCTTATATTGCATATTGTAAATAAAAATGGAGAAAAAAACTAGGCCATTGAAATGCACATTCATTAGTAAGGTTCATCTTTCTGTAATTCTATGAAAGGTCTTGAGATGGTTGTAGAAATATTCTTTGCTTAGGTACCACAAAATGTCAGTTACAAAATAAACACCCTTCATTACTCTTCATTGTAACCTTCATACATGGATATTTTTAACAGTTTGTTATCATATAATGAAAAGCAAAATCTCTAATAACAGTATTTAGAAATTTCTTTTAAGATTTTCCCCTAAAAAATATTAGTTTTCTTTAAAATCCATATGTCATTCAAATTATATGTGCTACAGGACCTAGACCCATAGGCTCAGTACCCTGCATAATACTTGGTACCTCTCAAATAACTGGTGAAACTAGTACTTACTTTATTACAGTATCATAGAGCTGTCAAACATTAACTTTACAAGCTTAATGAAAAATCCTAATGATAGGGTTGTCTTACAAGGACTATTTCTGATAAAACATCCTTGCTCTCCATTTAAACACCATTTCAGTCTTTAAATATTAATATATTGCAGATTGATTACTATTATGTTTGGAATTAAATGATCTTTCTTATATTAAAATAAACCACTAAACACAAGTCTTACTGTTGAATATTCTGACCTGATATAGAGTCTGAAACTTTTAGCTAAAGTTTCTCAAAACTTCAGGTTTCTCTTTTTATGTAGAAAAGCCTTCATGGCTTCTTAAGTATTTCAGCATTCCATTCAGACTTCTGATGACCCTGTTGTCCCTGGGGATTTGGGGGGCAGTTTTATTTTCAATTTAGCCTTTAGCCTTTACTTTCCCCTGTCTGCCCCTACTCACATAGTGTGAGGACATAGTCCTGTCACTCCCTCACACAGTGTCTGAATATCATGCGAATTTGCAGTGAGTTAATGTGGAAATCAACCATACACAAGAAAAAAAAGATTTGTTTTCTAGTGATTTATCAAACAGACCCATCTGTTCAAGGTGATCGTTAGATCTGATAGGAGGAATGTCTAGTGTATGGAAACAGGGCAGAAGTGGTCATCTTCCCTTGGTGGCTGCCTGCTCTGATGTTGGGGTAAGTGTAACGTGATGTTAATGTCTCTGTCTATTTAACTATTTTATCATCCCAAGCTCCCCAAATTGCTTCTTCATTCTACCTGCAACACAATACAAGACACAAAGAATGCCAAAAAGGACCAAAAATCTAGAAATTATGCCAAACCACCAAATTAGGAGAAGCAAGCATGTTCTTCATACACATATGTGGTAGAAACTGCAAGAAAGTCTGCCTCCTTTGCAATCACAGGGATAAGGAGAGGATGCTAGAGGAAGAAATGAGATGTAAAAACATGAAACCTACACAGAAACTATTTCTTCCACCAACTGGATTTCAGGATTGTTGCTTACCAACAGGAAAGCCTGACATGGGACCATGGCCAGCCTTTCCATTACCTTTAGTCAATGCTAGTGTGATAGTTGTACGCTTGACAAGTGTAGCTCTAATGCATACAACATAGGTATTAGGTATTAAACCTACTATAACCTTTAACCAAGAGGAGGACTGATGAGAAACAAGTGTCCTAAACACAGAAGGATTGAAAACACTTGTTTCTTATTTCTTTATTCATTGTGAATGTAAGTGAAATGCATGCTCAGGTTGCAGGAGAATTTGATAGAAAAAATGCAATTCATACCTGTTAAAGCTGTCATCTGGCAAAGAAATCATTAAATCATGAAGTGGAAAAGATAACAAATATCTGCTGAGACTCATTAACCAGGAATTTTTATTCACTGCTGCACAGCTGGGATAGGTTTTTAAGTGGTGTCGGAATAGAAGAGGATAGATGTCTGCTACCAGGTACCTGTTTCAGTGGCAGCAGTGTCAGGATATATTTAGAACACCCTGGCTATACTTCAGAAGATTTTTCTGTGAGAAGCAGGTCTACATTTTGTCTCAAAAGTATTGGGACACTGAGATCTGGAGCAAATAATACTTAGGTCCTCAAAATTATTTACATAAAAAATCCTCATGAGCTTGAATTTACCTTTTGAGCTCCTGCATGCATACCTCTGAAAGAGGCTCACCTTCCAGAATTCCTTTACATTTTACTGCTTTCTGGAAACAAAGCCCTTTTCATGCATCTCCTCTTAGTGAACTGAAATTAGCTGTTACTTACTAACCTTTAGGCCAATACTAGTGACTGTTTCTGCCTCCTGCAGGCCTGTTCCAGTTGCAATACATTTTTATGAACTTCTTGCTTTATTGAATTTGCTTCTCCATTTCCATTTCTTGAGTTATTTCATCAAATATGTGCTGCTGAAGAGCACCAGAAATGTGAGATGCTTTGACTAAAATCAAAGTTCTTCCTTCTTTTATGTGCAGGGGGTGTTTGTTTACGTTGTTTTTTGTTTGCTAGGTTGTTTCTTTTTTTTTTTTTTTCATAGCATCCTGTTTGGTTTTTCATTCATAGGAAGCCCAAAGAAGATTTGCACAAAATTTAAACTCTCACCAGAGAACAGGTACTTTTCTCCCAGTTTCTCAATAGAAAACCAGGAGAAATGCTCAGCCCTGTATATGCTATTTTATACGCTGTATCAATGGGCAGTTGTAAAGATTTCTTGTAAGATTCATAAGAGATGTAAAACCTATTCTTAATTTCTGCCCAACACATAAAATAGAACCTGATAGTTTTGTATTACACACAGCCACCAAAAGAAATATTTCTGTAGGAGAACATATGCATGAAACTCACTTAAAACTCAAAGCTGGCAGCAATCATTTACCTACAACCCCAGATTTGTAAAGCTAAAATTGTGGGAGTAACTCTTTACATGGTACTTTATATCACCCACGTTCTTCAGAAATGGTAATTCAGGCATTCTAATGTTTTTCAGAAACTTAAGCAAACAGTGATATTAACTGTCCAAGGCCACTGTCAACAGCAGGGGCAGGGTTTGACCTAGTATTCCCAGCACTTGACTCTGGGTTTTCCTTTGGCTCATCAAGTGCAGAGAAGTTTACAGTGTGGGACTCTTTGCTTCTCCATGTCTTCACAGGCTCTGCAGGAAAAAAAAACATAGGAAAAATGGCCAGATGTAGATAGATATTCACTTCACAGGCTTTGATAAAAGAGACTTCTGTCAAAACCTGTGTAGTGTCTTTGTTTGCTTAATTATATCAGGGAGCCCAGGCTTCCAGAAGTTATAGCACTGTTCAGGCAGTCTGAAGGGCTGTGGTTTCTAGAACTTCTAGAGCCTTTTACACCACAAAATCATAAAATCACAGAATATTCCGAGTTGGAAGGGACCAACAAGGATCATCGAGTCCAGCTTCTGGCCCTGCACAGGACAAAGCCCAAGAGTCACATGATGGGCCTAAGAGCTTTGTCCATATGTTTCTTGAACTTCATCAAGCTTGGTGCCATGACCATTTCCTTGGGGAACCTGGTCCAGTGTCCAGTCATCCTCTGAGTGAAGAATCCCTTTCTAATAACCAAACTAAACCTACCCTGACACAACTTCAAGCCATTCTCTCAGGTCCTGTCACTGATAACCACAAAGAAGAGATCAGTGTCTGCCCCTCTTCTCCTCATGATGAAGTTGTAATGCGATGAGGTCTCCCTCTTGGTCTCCTCTTCTCCAGGCTGAACAGACCAAGTGAACTTAGTGATTCATCATGCTTCTTCCCTTCAAGGCCCTTCATCATTTTTGTTGCCCTTCTTTGGACACTCTCTAATAGCTTAGTGTCTTATATTGCAGTGACCAACACTGCCACAATATTCAAAGTGAGGCTACCCCAGTGCAGAGCAGAGTGGGACAATTGCCTCCCTCAACCGGCTGGTGAAGCTTTGCCTGATGTCCCTCAGGATGCGGTTGGACTTTCTGGCTGCCAGGGCACTGCTGACTCATATTCAAGTTGCTGCCAACCAGGACTTCCTGTTCCCTTTCTGTGACACTGCTTTCCAGCATCTCATGCCCCAGTGTATACTTATGTCATGCCACCAGTGAAATGGAGCTGGTGTGACATCAGGCTGTGGAGCCACTGTTCATCCTATCACTACACTCTTGGTAATTTGGAAAATCTGGCCATCTCATCTTAAACTGGGGCACTGACAGTTCTAAACTCTCAAAAGGAAGCAGCCACTCTTCTTCAACTCTGGAAATCTGGACTTGAGCAGGCCTTCAAATATATTAGAATTTCCATATGAAGAAGTATTAGAACCCTCTATAAATAGTGGTAATATACAAACATTTGTTTGTTTCAGTGTTTCCATGCCCCATAGAATTTTTTGTGAGTTTCAACTTTTCATCTGAAATGGAGCATTGTAATTGTTTCTCCTAAACTCTGAGATTTCTCCAGATTTTTATTAAGTCTTAGCACATTGTAACTCTACCACTGGACCCTGACAAGCTCCTAACACTTCTGCTCTTACGCAAACCCATTTGGAAACAGTCCCAGCAGGCAGTCCAGGGAGGAAGACCTCTGATGCTGATCACTGAAGACCAGGGCAAACTACTTCTTTAATGGGTTTCCACAGAGTTTCCATGTTGCTGCTAAGCAGAGAAGGAGCTCCCAGCATCCTTCCAGCTACAGCAGTTGCTGGCTCCAAATCTGTGGTTTAGCTCATGAATATCCTCTGCCTGTTTGTCATTAACCCTCAGCCAAAGACAGCCTTCAGCAGGGACTGCTGGTGGAGGGGTCCATAGGAAAGAAGCTTCCTAGTTTGTACCAGGTTACCAAAAACAGTCCAAGTACTTGTTTGGAAAAAGGCCTCTTGACAGTCCTGAATTGGAGGAGAAAGAACCAACATGTTCAGCTACAGGAGTGGAGCTGAGGGATGGTCACTTCCAGTCCTTGAGCAAGGGTAATCAGTAGAGCCAATCCAGGTGGCGAAGGACTGTCTGTAGGCAGTCCACATCATGCCGCATACACGTCTGAATAGGAGGTTGTGGGCAGCTGTGGCTCCTTTGGGTTTCCTGTCACTGCCCAGGATAGTGGAATTGAGCCACAAGAGATCTTTTGCAAAGGGAAGTATTGTGTCGACAAAAAATCTCCCTTTGCTTGTGCACGGTAGAATTTATATTAAAAAATATGCTTGGGTACTGGCAGTATAGAATTTGCTATATGAGTGTCCCATGTCCAATTTCCCCTGTTCCACACACCGGCTCATTGCAGGAGCAAATGTGGGTGATTTTCCTGAAAGAAATTAGTCAGACCTATTGGGCAGGAACATTTTTTTGGTAAAGCAATGACATATCAACTGTATCTTATAGTGTTGCTGTTGTTTAGTGAGCTAAGGATCCCACCTCAGCCTAAAATGTTCTGTAATACCAGTTATATCACTGATATCAGTCACTCTCTTTCACTGTGAAGCCAGCAGCAGCAGAATCACATCAACAATCCTTCTGCTACCTGAGGAGTGGATTGGGTCAGCATAATTTACATCAGTGCAGGTCAGTTTTAGCAGCGCAATTTTGTTGAAGAACATGATGCTTTTGCATATCTAACTGAATAGATATACTTGATCTTTGTACCTCATTGGGCTCAAAGCATACAATGATTTGCCTTAGGTAATAAAACTGTAGTTTAAAATGCTTTTTTGAAAGAACTACTTATTTCATAAAAAACTCCACCACCTCCCAAACCTTCCCCATCATAGCAAAGTGAGTAAATGACATGTAGTCCAATTTCTTACACTTGTGCATACTGAGAATAACACCTTTGGGGCTATTGACAAACATGAGGTTGCTCTTCTTTGTTAAGTGGTTATTTTTTGCAGAACAGACCAAAAGATTTCCTCTACTGCCCTTACTGAAAAAAATGCTCTCCGCTTTGAGGGTAACACTTGACTGTGCATGGTGGGAGCTATGAGGCCAGGAAGCAGGGCAGCAGTGGAGCTTGTTGCTCCTTGGTGCTAGAGAGGTGTCAGGGGGCAGCTTTTTGCTGCAGCAGCCACCTACATGTACACACTTTCTGATGAGAGTGGACTGAGGACCTGACAAAGCCATGGTGCTTGTGCAGCACAACCAGCATTCTCAGGAGATGTGGTCAGAGACTCCTTGGGGTGAAAAGAAACTCACTATGTTTCAAACTCTTTTATTTGAAACTTTGCCCAGTACTCAATGCTTATCAGGTTCTCACTGCAATGTGGAGTGTCAGCCACTTCTCCAGGGATACTCTGAAGTAGTGCCACCAGTATCTGATCTCCTCACTCTCTCAAGATGTCACCAAGATCACTTTTACTTTCACTGCAGGAGTGAAAGAACTAGAGTGTCAAGGGTCTCTTCACCTTATCAAAATGTGTTTGCAAGGCCTTTTTAGGAGCAGCCAGTTGGAGTGGGGGAATTCTGGTGCAGACACTTCTTCAATCTGCCTAACAGATGAGGCCAAGACTTAAACCTCTGACTTGCCCTAATTTTCTGCCACTTACAGTTGCTGAGGTTTGATTTATGCTCTTACACAGTGCTCATCCCTGTGGTATCTGAGTTTCCCCTCTCTTCCTCTTTCTCTAAGATTCCCTCTGGGTTAGTGCTGAGAGGCAAGTGTGACTCGTGTTCCTAATCAGATATAAAATGGTAGAAGAGATG
>VYZS01089854.1:5253-16925 GCA_013400695.1 Neodrepanis coruscans | reverse complement strand
TAAAATGGTAGAAGAGATGTTTACAGAATACCATGTCTATGTGTTGTGTAGATATTTCCGGGTTGCAAATCTCCAAATTATAGTACAGTGGTTGATTATTGATTCTGCTCTTTGACATTCAAATCTCTGATCTTCTCAGAAGGCTCAGAATTTCACAAAAAATAATTACTTAGCCATGGATTTTTTTTTTTTAATCTAACACACTGAATTTAATAAAATATTGAGAAATGATTTCACAGGAGGGTTCCAGACCAGAAAATGGGAGGAGGAATCTTCTTTTAGTAGTTTATTATGATTTAGATAATTTCTGGATTAGCCTGTTGAATTTGATTTAGGCCATTACTTCACTGAAATGAACAGGGACGGTTTTGAACATAGAGTTCATTACGTTAAAAGTATTTAAATGTTTAACTCATTAAGTACCTTTAAAAATCTGTCTTTTTTTCAGAAAAAGGGCTATAATTCCCACTGAATTCTCTGTGGGCTGAATTCTCCAGTTTACCAAGTTAATTTGCTCCCTTTAGATTTCCTCCTGAGGTTTCCCTTGATCAGCAAATATATGTTAAAATACATCTTGTTCTGTCTGCATCTGGCATTTAAAATACATTCATTAAACACATTGGCTAATATGTTACTAAAGAAACGCCTTTTATCCTTCTCTAATCATATTCTTGGTACATCTCTTATGATGCAACAGGTGCTGGGTACATTTCAGAAGTGCATAATTGTGTCTCACAGCATCATGATGTAACAGGCTTCTCAGGTATCATCCTTCCATGTACGAGGCAGGGCTGGCTTGATTTATGGGATGAGAGCATATCTTATATGCTGGAACTGGGTGGAGAAAGAAAGAGGTTGGTGATAATGCTAATGGGAGGAGGTCATGCTGGGTTATGATCCAGTACTCTTCCCAGAGCAGCTGCCCTTCTGCTGGGGATATATAATGCAGAACAGGTTGACCAGGTACTTTCGTCCCATGGGCTTACAAGGCTATAAAAGCCTGAGTAACATACTCAGAGGGTGAGGGGAGCATGAGGAGAGAAATGACCTCTCTGCACAGAGCCTGAAGCAGCATCTCCACACTGGGACAGTACATACCACCAGGTTTGGTGACCCTGGTCCAAAAGAGAGAGAGGTGTGCTGTCAGGCCTGGGTGACATGAGAGAGCACACCTGTCACCCTGCAGTGCCAGTGGGATGTCACAGTCTGTGTATTCCTCCCAGGAAATCTGCCTGCTCAACTCACCCCCAGTTTTTACACCTTAATGCTTAGCTCCGGGAGGAATGTAAGTGCTTCATTGGCCACGGGGTTGAATTTCATCAGGATTAAATCCCTTTGAAAACCTAAACTGGATTGCTGATGAGCTGCACAGAAAACTTCCTGTCTACTGCATTACCATCTCTGGGTTTTGCCCTTTCTGAAACATAAAGCATTCATGGTGGGATATCAGACCTTATGGTAGATGGTAGTGAAAGAAATATTATCCTCCTGTAACATGGGAACAGCACAGTTGATTTAAGACAAGTTTGGCTGAAGGAATTTCCATCAGTTTAGCCTCTCATGCTAAAATGTAGCATAAACATGACTGAAAATTTTTGAAACTAGAGAAACAAACATCTGTGAGAGAAATCTTCATTAAGGTCACAACTGCACCAAATCTACCACCTCTCCTATTCTGTGTGATTTATCAGTATTTAATACAAATAAATACACATTGGAGCAAAAAGGAAGAAGATAACCCCACAGGACATGACTTCCAATTAGCAGGGGGTCACATCCCCTGCTGTGATTTACTATTGGAAAAACACGCAAAAGATAATTGAACATTACATTCTCCTCTCCCCCTGCTGCTGGCAGCATTAAGGGTAGGGCTGCTTTGGACCCCTTGGGGAGATGGGGAGAAGGGATCAGGCAATTACATGCAGCACCACATAATAACACTGATTCATAACCTCATGTCACTAAACTCACTGGGCCAGATCTTTAGCTAGTGCCCGCTGGTGTAGCTTCATTGACTTCAGGAGGGAGATGCTGATTTACATCAGCTACAGATCTGGCCCATTTACTTTTTCCCTTTAAGAAAGCAATAAAGTATACAGAGGGATAGCAGGATATGTAATGCTCTGAACAGCAGCCTGATGGAATTCTGCAGAGAATAAATACCTGAGAGATAATGACTGCTTCTGCTACATAAGATCAGGTTATATCGCCAATGTGCCTCAATGAGTTGGCTTAAACTGTGAAACTCTCTGTTTTAGATTTGGAATGCCAAAGAAGCTGGAGCTGTGTTAGTTATAGTTAAACTCTACTAAGTAGTCAAGGACAAATACCTTTCTGTACAGCTTTAGGAACAGATTCTTGCTACCACCATCATCGTCTGGAGGTGCTGGTACCCTAATATTAGAAGAAGTTTCCTTAGTCTGATCATTTTCTTATCCTGATTTGCCTTGGTCTGAGTTGGTCTAAGGGAAGGGAGCATAGCATAGCCTAAGTATTGGGAGTCCTCATGTCTCAGACCAGCTCCAAATGTGACTTGCAGTGTGACCTTAAGCAAGCCCCTTCAGAATCCTGCATGTCTAACTTTCTTCCTTGGCTCTTAAGAAGATTTGCTTTCCTTTGTATGATTGCCTGGGAATTTTACAGCTTCCTAGGAAGAACAGGCAGCCCCTCTCTCATGAGACTCACGCCAGACACAGCTGTCCTTGCTTTCGGGCTGAGACCACACACAATTCATCCCAGCCCTGGGGTAGAAGAGTTAGCAGGAGGGTCTTGGCACTTCTGAGATACAGGGGTCTAGGATGGGCTGAGGTCTGTGCAGCTGTGCCAGGAATATGGCTGCTGTAGGAAGAAAGCGGCTTGTAATGGGAGCACAAGGGCCCTGGGACCTGCAGACTTTACTCACTCAATTTGAAACAGGCTGCAATGAAGAATTTTTAATGACAAGGTTTGGAAATGTTAGCAGATTGTATGTAGCTTGTGCCTGCTTTCACTAGCTGAACCAGCCAGTAATTTAATTACATGTATGGCTCACAGGTAATTTATGCATGCCTCTCTGCTGCATTCCGAGCCCGGTGCAGGAACGTGGGTTGGACCTGTGGAAAGTGAATCCATATTGCTCCGTGTCGAACCTTGTGTGACTGCTAGGAACTGGATTCTTGAGTGTGGATTGCATTCAAGGACACAATAGTTTCCTCCCTTTGACCAGGCTTGATGTGGTTGCAGGAATACATAACCAACACATCTGCTTAATTCTTTTTCTTTTTATGTGGCTTTCTGTTCTCGTCCCTCTGTATTACAATGTCGTCAACTCCTCGAGGCAGGGACCATGGCCTTGTAAACCTTTGCTAAATGCTAATACGCTCATCACATTGCTGCCTAGTGAGTAAGACTGCCATGGTGTGAGCTGGCTTCAAAGCTCAGGGTGAGCTCTGTCTCTCTCAAAGACTTGGGTAATGCTGGAGTTGTAATTTAGGTGCTGGCACTGATAAATTGAAGCAAATTATGATGATCTGATCTGTACTGCAATGGCACCTGAAGGGAAAAAACCAGGAAGAACGAACCATGGTATTGTCAGCTCTACACTTAACGACCCAATTTTTTTATCCTTAATAAATGCTCTATCAGCTTAGAATCCTTGGTACATTAGAATAACTAATGTTGGGCCGTTCCAAGTGCTCCCCTTTTGCATCCATGCTTTTAGGCATTAATTTCTTCCCTTTGCCATCCCGATTATACTCCTATCTCCTGAATATGAAACTTTAGTTTTCATTTTAATGAAGAGTGAGATTGTGGAGAATCACATGAATCCAAGTGCTGAGGGATCAAGGAAAAAACGTACACCACAAAAAATCCCATGTGTGTCACATCAGCATTTGCTGCTGCTAGATAAGTCCTAGGAAAGAACTAGATCACAACTAGAGATGGAACCTGGGAAACAGTGGTTCCAAGATTTTTATTAGCATCACATACAGGATGCATTAAAATTAACCTACTTAATGCCATTTTGCAGCATTTAAAGTGCTATTATTTCCATTTCACAGCTGGGGTACTGAGACACAGACAGAATTAACAACTTGCCCAAAGTTGCTCAAGCAATCCATAAAAGAGAGCGAAAAAAAATCCCAGAATCTTGGGTCAAATTTCTTTCTGGTGGACCATTCCTTCTCGCAGGTGAAATGAGCTGGAGAAGAAGGTCAGTAATACCAACTTAGCCACCACAGGCTGAGTAAGGAAACAGGCAAATGTGTGGCTGTCTATCTGGAGGGTATTTGCACTAATAAAACTGCTGAGTCTGGAAAGTTGAGCATTTTCCCGTGTGATTGCTGCTGTTTCATTTTCTGGTTATGGTGGGAACAGCCTTTCTGGTTCTTAATGGAATTAGTAAAACATCCAAACATCTCATAACTTTAATGGCAGTAGAAGTGGGAGAAACTCCAGCTGGTAGGAGTAGAGATGGCTCTTGGTTTTTCAAGTCAGCTTGCCCCTTTTTAGTGAGCTATTTTGTTTTATTTTATTTTAGTAATGTGCTGTCTTCTGTCTGTTTAAAGTTTGGTCAGAAAAGAAGGAGCAAGCAGGGGTTTAAAGTTATCATCTAGAGAAGCATCCTAGAAATTAGTAAAGACATATTGAATACACCTATAAAAATTATGTATCCACTATATCTGTGTCTATGCATACAGATTGTGTGAGTATCCTGTTTGTTTGGAACGTACAAAATTCAAATTTTAGTTTTTTGTAAAGATACATTTAATATGTGCTCTTTTGCAGCCAATACATAAACAAGTAATGAATCCATGGGCTAGCAAAAGATGGGAAATGTGACTAGGCATTGACCAGTAATTTAGGAACCCTGTGCTGTGTGTTAGCTCCCACACTGAATCATTTGCAGACTCTTTGGTAAATCACATGGAAGACTGAAAGATGTTCCACCTCACTGTAAAGACAGTATGTTCCCCAACACATCTATTCTCATCTGCATGGCTCTTTCACACTCTGTCTGCAAGCAGATAAAGCCTACATTTAAGGCTCACAAAATCATGTGTGGAGATGCTTTGATCCTGCCTAAAGAAACACTGCGTGGAAGACTGGCAAACCTGGTCTCAAGGACAGCTTTCAGTCATGCTTTGGAGACCACTGCAAGCCACTCATTTTTTCCATTAGTTTAGAAGAGGAGTAACACTTATCTCTCAAAAGCATCATGACACTTCATTGGTAAGTGTTTACTTGTCTTTTGTGTATCTTGCTCTGCAAATAGCTCCACGGATCATTTTTAGAAGGAGAGAGGACTGCTGTGCAGTACAATAGGGTGTGACAACGGGTAGCAGAAATGGTCTCTGAGTATTTGCACTGTGCTTTGGGAGCCTGTGATGAAAGGCGAGATGCAAGTGTAAAGTATTATTATTCTAATGATGTTCGACTCTCACTGAGCTGTGCCTTATGGAAGTGTGTGAACTTTGGAGCGTGCCCTGATGAATGTGAACCACGACAGCTCTCAGGAGATGCAGGAGATGCTTGCAACAGCTTAATCAATTATGACAGCAATGGTAAGATCTGTCCAGATTAGAGCACTTCAAAAACTACAAAGCCTCGGGCTTCTCTGTCTAGGTTTTTGCGAGAGAGGGACAATGAAGGAAGTGGATTGATTGGGGTCCTTTGAAATGTAGTAATACTAACATCTGCTGGCTTAAATGCAAGCCCGGCCAGATAGCGTTTTATCATCTAAAGATCCAGGATGGTACAGGAGGCAATGGTGTAAATTTTACAGTTATGCTTGACTGAGAATGGGTTAGATGTGATATTTCCCTGGGAGAAGGTTGGGTTCTCTCAAATGTGTAATTGTAAAATAAGACAGGGATGGAGGAAAACAAAAGGAAAACATCACACAGAAAAGATCTATTGGGGAATGGCTAAATCTGCAAAAACATCAGATCAAAGGAGGATGTTTTCTGTTAGGAATCAAATTATCCTCTTCCTTTCCAAGTCAAATGGACCCATTTGAGGAACAGATAGGCAAGATAAAGCCTTTCAGCCAGAGTGATTTTATCTCCCTCTCAAGTGTATGTGGATGTGTAAATCTCAAATAAACACAGCAGCAGAACACAAAGAGTTGTATGAGCATGATGAATTACATGAGCATGCATGTGTTTTTGCAAGAGAAAGGAGCAAACAAAACCAGGTGAGGCTTGAAGTTGTGAAATCAGCAAATAAGAATAAACACATTATTGTTGCAACAATATTTCCTAAATATTGTCCTCAAAAGCAAGCCACAGACAAGATACTCATCTGAATGGGATGTTCAGCTATGTGAATATTTCAGGGTGAATGAAGCTGATTAGCTCACTTGGAAGCCACTGGTCCTTTTAAAGGGCTTCACAGGTTCCTGCTCTGAGTTGCCCAGACATTGCACAGACCTTCCCATTTCCCATTAGCAGAGTGGCTTCTTGCAGAAATGTCTCCTATGCAGGGGCTCTACTGCACAACGAGCCAAGTCACCAGGGCCCACTTGTCCCCAGAACCCACTCTTATTTTCTCTAACTGCTCGTGACAGCTACATCCCTCTCTGCTGCCAGTGCATGGCCTCATCTGGATTTCAGCAATAGGAAATGTGAATCAATTGTGCAGGAACGATTCTGAGCCATACAATGTGTTGCCACTATTTGCCTGCTGGGCTGGCTGTGCCACTTACGTCTTCAGTGAGGCACGGGAAGCTTTTTTGCACAGCAGTGACTCACTCTCTGCTGGTGTCACCTGCAGCGTCACTCCGTCACTGTCTGACGTACCAGAGACAGAGGCAGGAGCAGGCATGCAGGTCTCATATCTGGCATGTGAAGCTTGGCAGTCTTATGCAGTCTGGTGACAACAGTGAGAGCTGGAAACAAACCTGCAGCTGTACAATTAAGTGAACAAACATGGCTGGGCTTGTTCAGGAAGCAATGCACTGTGACTCCCAATGGAAGAGTGGCTTTGCCAAATACCTCGGCTTTGCCAAGCGCCTTGGCTTTGCCAAGCACCTCCACCTGCTGCCTCCATTTCAGGGTTAATGCCTCATCTGAACCTAAAGGATCAATCACAGCAGACCTGTGGCTTTGACAGCCATGGTGGGAGAGCTCATGCTACAAAGACATGCTAACTGCTTGCTACTGCACTGCACTGGGGGGAAGGAAGCATGGGATTAGCTGTGCAGTCCTGGCTCCAAATACTGTTTTGGAGTTTGGTAGTGGGCCAATTTACAGTTCTTCTTCCCTGTGTTATATGTAGGACTCCGAGGAGTGACTATTTGGGTTTGACTATCCCTGTGAAACCTTGGTGACATTTTGACGTTTCTGTTTCCTCCGGGAAATGGGGATCAACAACATTCACTAATTTAAGCGAAGTACCTTGAGGTTAGCACATGAGAGATGTGAGATTTGGGATGGCCACATCTTGCTATCGACTGGTAGCTGACTGCCTGCTCTGTGAAAACTGAAGAAAACCTCTAAAACATTGCCATCCTGCCTTCATATATTGTTTGCCACGACTTTCTGTACTTTTCTCGTGGCCCAGCTTCAATTTGGCTGGTTTTATTGCCAAGCAGGCTGCTGGTATGAACACGACCACCTAGAGCAGTGTTGATGTTTGGTAGGAGATCAGAGTACACCACCACAGACCCTGATCCATGTACAATAAAAGAACATAAGTCAAAGGGTTAGGCAGATGGCTGATTGTGAGTGCCTGACTTTGATGTTGCAGCTTCTTCTCCCTCTTTATTGCATAGAAAGGCACAGTATGGCAGTCCTAAATGCTAGGCGATGAATCACCTACTTAATGACTGTAATAGGCAGCCAGAACACAGTTCACAGCCTTTTGGGGTCTGTCCAGCGTCTACTTGCCTGTCTGTAAGCACACCTTTAGAAGTAATAATTGACCCCTGATTCATAGGATCGGTGCTTTTGCATACCTATGTTTTTATGATGAAAAGGAAAAAGTGTTTTCTTCATGGGATTTAATTTGCAAAGAGGAGAGTTGGACAATTGTTGGTCTAGTATTATGGGAATAAGAAGGGTATAATTCAAAGAAGTGAATAATCCTGAAAGGGTTTTGACCTTTTCTTGTATTTTTAAAAACTTTTCTTTTCCAGCCTTGCTGTTTTACAGCTGCATAGTCACTTTAAGAAAATGAATTTGTTACCAGTGTGAGAGAGGTTTTCAGCATGACCCAAAGGCCAGCTACCACACAGCTGAATAGTGTAACAGACCAACTAGGTTTTTGTTTCCACCAGGAACAGAGACCTGTCCTGAGGACCCAAGTGCAGCATCTTTGGCAAACTCTTCACAGTAATTAATGAAGTGCAGAGACAACTATTGCATATAGTATAACACCATTCAGGATGGCTGGAGGTTATCTTCACAGGCATGTCTCCATAGAAAAGCCCAGGTTGTCTTGTTGCCTAAAAACAGGATAAGGAATTAAAACACGATGCAGATTAATGAAAGCAAAAGAACAGCTTTACTGGTGAAGTCTCAAGATCCATAAAGAATAAGAACAACAATCTCTTCATATTTATAACCTTCCAAGGTACCACCCACCCTATCATCCAACTAAGGTTTGCCTAACACCTATGTCCCTAAAGTACCCAATGAGAGTCTCCCTCATTCCTTGTGCCCTCCCAGGATTAGGCCCCATTTTCAAAGTAGGTCCAGGAGTTTTAGGCCTATGTTTCATCTTGCTACCTCCTTATCTGTAGGTAAGAATGCAAACATCCAGGAACAGGCCTCACAAGAGAGAGCCCATAATTGAAACTATGCAGGTAAATTTAATTCCCTAAAAATATTAGGAAAATCCCCAAGGCATCAGTCTTTCCTTACCGTGTATTAAATGATGATATCTTCTCTTTGTCCTAACATACCTGTTTACTTCCTAGTTTGGAACCTGGCTTCATGAAGTTCCTAAAAGTTTCTTAAAGTAGGTTATACCATCATTGTGCTGCACACTGCATTCCTTGCCTACCACATGAAGAAATTAGTAGCCACCAAGTCTTGCTCCTTCTTGCCACCTTCCACAGTCATCAGAGAGGTTACACAAGCTGATGTCTATTCTTCATCTGCAGTCATGCATTCCTGGGGTGAAAATGAGTTAGAAGAATCTGCTTGCAACTCTTTTCTGGTCCTTGTGCCCAATTTTCCTTCCATTGATACTATGCAGTGGGGAATACGGAAGAGAGCTGCATTATTTGGTTTGCCACCTTCTCTCTTGACCCCTGATGACCACACCCATTGGATGAATGCTGAACTGAGAAGGTGTTATTGTGTCCTTTACCACTTCTGACTAATTTCTATCATTTATTATGTGATCTGTCTATCACAGCCATGATTACTGACTTTGTACATGGCTTTGGGAAGGTGAGTGGATTTCCCTGGAGGTATGTTGTTGTGGACATATGTTTGTTAAAACTCATGACTGTTAATGCTCATGTTTGTTAATACTCATCAGAAATAACTGAGATAGACCACTCACTTGATGTTCAGAAATCTGGTTGTCAAGATGTTGTAGTCTCCAGAAGAAGTAAGGACTCCCTATTCGTGCCCAGCAGCATTGCAGTGTACTTTCTACCTTTTTTTTTGTCACCGTATTTCCACCACTTCCACAAAAGACAAGAGGACTGAAGAAACATCAGCAAGCTCTGATGGGCATAAAAAAGGTATCTATGGCAGCATAAAATGCTATCTCTATCAGTTCAAAAGGGTTTGAAACACTAGGTCTGAACTTTCAGAGCTTCTTCTGCAATGAAAACGGTGTGCTGAGGAAGAAATTTGGGCTGGTTCAAGAGGACCTGTGAGGTTAAAAATGGCCTTTCTTTAAGAGCACTTGGTCCCTTCACAACCTGTTGATTTTTTTTTCCCCTGGTGACTTCTTTGGAAGGTATTGTTTTGTGTGTTTTTTTTGGTTTTTTGTTGGGTTTTTTTTATTTCTCATTGAAATGATTCATACACTTTTAGATACTGAGCTTTCATGAATGAGAAAGCTGGTGTTTTTTCCCAGCCAGTGGTATACTAAGTTTTTCCACAAGAAGTAAGTGATAAAGAAAGATGACAAACCCCAAAAATTTCTGAGGGGAAATTTAGTTTGTAAGATAAATATATCTTTCTTTCTTTCCTGAATAGAAGGCTCACAAAAAGCAGAGAACAGCTGGACTGCAGATTCCTAGGAAACAAAATTACCTTTATCCTGCCAACGTCTGCTGGGGAATCCAGCATCTTTCACCAGGCTGAGATTTATGAAGGGCATTATAGTTAGTAACCCACACAAAGCGACTAGTTTTAATACACCTGCAGAGGCTAGGATTGAACTTTGTTTTTATGATTAATCTAAAAGACATCACTTCTGGTGACTCTATACCCTTCTCACACAATCTAGCCACATTTGTTTAGATCTGACTCAGATATGTGACTATCTGCCGCAAAATCATTGGCACCAGGTTTGCAGCACAAACCATGACCCACAGCTTTTTTTTTTTCCTTTTTTTTTTTTTCTTTTCCTGGACAAGATGCAGATTCAGAGCAGTTTAGCTTCTTGAAAACTGACAAAGTTGTAGCTTAAGTCAATGTATCTGATGGCTTGAGGGAATAAACCTGAGCAACTCTTCATGAAGTCCATTGTCTGATGGAAGGAATCAGGGATACACACTAGATTCACAATTCTGCCTTTCTGTGCAAAGTAAGCCTAGAATGAGCAAAGGTTCAAGAAAATTATTGTCCTCCCTAGTGTAGAAGTAATTCTATAGACAGACAAGCACTGAGTAAACTGTTTCTTTCTTCAATGAGCCTGTTAATTACTGGTGTCTGAGCATCATGAAGGGAAAATCCCTAATATGTGACAGATTGATGCTGTGATATTCCAGAGTGCAAGTAAGGTTTTACCTTTTGAAAGTGGGATGTTCACTCATGGAGATCCCAGCAGAGCTGGTTAATTTTTTTTCACTGAAGTCAATGCTGCAAAGGTTTGGCAGTGACAGGAGATGGTCACTCACTCTGTTCTCATGTTAATGTTTGACATCACAGTCTAAGAGTGACCCATTAATTGATCAATTGCAAACTGCTGAAATGACAGGTTTATATATGTGAGTGTAGAGAAAACAGGGAACCCTATGCAGGTCAGATCTTAAGGTTGTGCAAAGATCCACAATGGTAGATTATCTGCAGACAACGTCTAGGGGAGTTCTGTATGTTGCTCACTGTGATATTTATCAGTCTTAGAAAAATGCCTGTTAATGTCTGAAATTCCCGGAGTCCTGTCTTTTTGTACTGCAATGTATAAAATGATGTGTTCTATTGCAGCTGTACAGTTTGGTTTTGCAAAAGATTAATACACATTTCTAAGGACCCTTGTCTAGCTGGTTAATTCTTAGTTCATTAGAAGGTGGATTGAAATTGTGAGGAAGACAAACTAGGTGAGAAGTGTAACTGTGTTGATGCCATAGAATTTAACCACATTTAATATACATTTGAACTTGTACCCTCTCTATATTTTTAGCCAGGTACAGAACAGCAATATTAGTGTACTGAGACTTGAGTGACTGTTTGGCAGGTGTCGTGGTTTTATCACTTAAAATAGTGATTCTGACAAGAGATGTCCGAGAGAAGTCACACACACACCCAAAAAGAAAGAAAACACACAAATATCACAGTTTATTTCAC
>VYZS01089852.1:0-14510 GCA_013400695.1 Neodrepanis coruscans | reverse complement strand
CTCTTGTTCCAACCCCCCTCTTGTGGGCAGGGAGCCTATTTCCTGACAGACAGATCAGGAGACACACACAATGAAAAGAATAATTTGCTTTTGAGAAAAAAATTAGAGATGGCCTTAAGCTTCATCTATCCATGGACTTATTCTGGACTACACACTTGACATTAGTGGTTCATAATTAATTCCCTGTGTGGATGCTCCTATTCCAGAATCAGACACGCCTTATTGCAAATTAGTTCAATGCACCCGGGACCCTGCCACAAAACCAGGTTAAGAAATTAGCACAAATCAGCTGAGCTTTGGAAACCAGCTGGAGAGGCAGGGGAATCCATGGAAAATACAAAGGAATTCAGCTTGATTTTACATGTCAGAAAGGAGGGTAAAGCCACATAACAATACCTGCATCTCAGTGAAAACCACACGTGTGAGTAATAACCAAGTCTCAGGTGATGTAGGGTAATATTTTAAGTTGCAGTGATGTGATAGAGTGTAAGAGCCTCCAGCACCACTGGGAAATAGGTCTTCTAATCTAAGCTCTCTTCCTGCTTTAGTCAGAGTGATTTTTTTTCCCCCTGAAAATAAATCTGCAGAAAAAATGTCATGGATTGGTAGCTTGAGGAGGAGAAGGAGTTGGGAGAGCATAGTGCTGATAGTTTATCAATATTTTTACCACTCAGTTAAAAAAAAATCACTAATTTAGTGTTTCTATATTTTTACTGAGATTTATTTATATATATATATATATTTCTGAAAAGCTTTTAAATTTGAAACAAGCAAGAAACATCATCTGGGACACTGTGAGCACCATCAACTTATTCTGAGAGTCAACAGTGATGACAAATGCAAAACCGAACAACAACAAAAAAACCTCAAACAGCAAAACCCAAAACACACACAAACACAAGAAAGGAGCCTGTTTAGCAATAAAGTTGTGTGACTGATAGAATTACAGAGACATAGAATCACCGAGTGGTTTGAGTTGGAAGGGGTCTTCAAGGCTAATTATAATCCTCTGCCATGGGCAGGGACACCTTCTACTATCCCAGGTTGCTCCAAGCCCCATCCAACCTGGCCTTGGACACTCCCAGGGATGGAGCAGCCATTCCCCCTTGTCCTGTCCCTCCATCCCTTGCTCAAAGTCTCCCTCCAGCTCTCCTGGAGCCCCCTTAGGCTCTGGAAGGGGCATAGAAGCTCCTGTTCTGCCTCAGAGGTTTCCAGCTCCAGAGCAGCATAGAGAAAATCACTCTGCTTTGGGAAAAAGAGTATGTGAAGAAGGGAGAGGTGAAAGTCTTAAAAGTGCCTGAAAGGGGCTTGAGGTACCAACTGCTCCAACATTTCCTTGAGCCACCTGTGGATTTCAGTTGTATGGATGAATTAGGCAGTGCCAGGATGGGATTTGGGGCCAACAGCATTGGCTCAGGTGGAATTACCCCAGGGCAGGGATACTTAAAGTTGGAAGATCAAAGAGGAAAGTACTTCTTCACGGTTTGAAACCCCACTCAGGATTTGCTCGGAGCAAATGGCAGGAGCTGTGGTATCCAGGAGAGCTGGGAAGGCACCAGGGTTAGTGAGACACAAAATCTCTGAAGTTAAGGAGGGAGAACTCTCTGTAAATCATCTGTCTCCTGCCCCTGTGATGTGACCAAGTGAGACAGCTCAGGTCCCCGGGGAGGATGGCGCTGACAAAGCCTCGGGTGAACTCCTGGAGTGCAGCAGGGTCAGACCTTCTGCACAGCTGCCCTTTGGCTGTGGGACTCAACCCCCCCCAAGATTAGGGTGACCAGAGATCGTTGTCACTTTTGGAACAGATGATGGTGAGGCCCATCTCTTCACATTAACTTCCTCCTGATGTGCTCCCGAGGGGAATAGTGGTGGTGATGACGTTCGTGTGTGGAAACCAGCCAGGCTTTCTCAGCCAGGTCTGCAGCAAGGAGACATTCCCTGCTCCCTGGGGGAAGGGATGGTCATTTTTGGGGTGGAGCATGCCAAGGTGGTGGGGAGGCCACAGCTCTTCTCCCAGAAGGCAAGCTGGAAATTCACCTTGCTGTGATGGGAACCCACCTCTCATGGGTGCTTTTCCTTGAGGTCCTCTGGACACTTCACAGCACAAGGTGCCTGTGGACAGGAGGGATGGTCTAACTGTGCACTCACAATGCAACACATTGGGTTTTCCCCTTGTGTTTTTCATTGTGGAGTCTCCTTCCCTGGAAACATTTAAAAGCCATCTGGACACAATCCTGAGTAAGGTGCTCTAGGATGACCCTGCTTGAGCAGGGAGGTTGGACCAGGTGACCTACTGTGTCCCTTCCAACCGGACCCAGCCTTTGATTCTGTGGTTTTGACTTGATTTGGTTGCTCAGATGATCTGGAGTTTTGATCTGTTTGTTGAGAAGGAGGCAAGTTAAATCACAAAGATGGTGAGCTTTCCTTGGCAAGGTTGATTTGGATCAAGCTTTAGACAGAACGTTCTGTTTTAGCATGTGAGCTCTTACAAGCAGAATTTGGTATGTTGGTTTCTCCCCTAATTCTCCCTCTGCGCTGAAGTTCTGTTCCTCACACCTCTGCAGCCCAAAGCCACAGGAATTCTCTGTCTCCTGAGCTGGTGTGGGACTGGCCAAGCTTCAAGGCAGGTGTCTTCAGTGTGGAGGAGTTGTGGTGCAGCTGGTGGCTGGGGAGGCTGGTGCTGTGGCCCCTGTGTCCTGAAGGGCAGCACATCTGGCTTCAGACGTGGACAGAGTGGACAGTAAGTGGACAAAACTTGGACAGCATCTCCCTTTGGGCCATCCCAAGTCAGAGCAGCTTCCAGAAGAAGTGGCAGGTGTGCAGTCTGATCAACAACTTCTGTCCAGGGAAAACTCAACAGCAGGGAATCATGGAGTCATAGAATGGTTTGGGTGGGAAGAGACCTTAAAGATCATCTTGTTTCACCCCCCTGCCATGGGCAGGGACACCTTCCACTATCCCAGGTGGCTCCAAGCCCCGTCCAACCTGCCAGGGAAGGGGCAGCCACAGCTTGTCTGGGCAACCTGTGCCAGGGCCTCACCACTCCCAGAGACAACAACTTCCTCCTAAGATCTAACTTAAATCTCTCCTCTTTAAAACCATCCCCACTGTCCTATCACTGTCTGCCCACATAAAAAGTCTCTCTTCCACTTTTTTATAAGCACCCTTCAGGCACTGGAAGGGGCTCTAAGGTCTCCAAGGAGCTTTGGCTTCTCCAGGCTGAACAACCCCAGTTCTCCCAGTCTTTTCTTCAGGGAAGTCATTATGACAACCACTGTCCACCCATGGATGAAGGAAAATGTCATTAGCTGTCTAACTGTGGGGTTTGCTCCTCATGTTCTCCCAGCTCCAGCAGCAGCCCAACAAGGCATCCAGAGGACCATTATCCACATGGAATGTGCAAAGCAGGACACACAGGGCTGATTAAATGAGAGCCCATCGTGGCAGTAAATAAAGGACCTTAAATGAAATCTGTCTCAACTCTTAGGCTGCAGCTGCAAGTGAAAGAAATATCTGTGGGAGCTTGGTTAACACAGGCAGTAGGTTCTTTTTTGAGGCCTCACAAGATGCAGTGAAATGTCTTTGGCTTTGTGGGAGCTGTGCTGAAGGCCCACAATTATGTGTGGTGATAGTTTTTATAAAAATATTTTAAAAAAAAATATGCTTTCAAGGCTGGATTTTCCAGAGCTGGAGTATCCCAGCTCCCACTGAAGTCAACAAGGGTTATACCTCCAAAATCCTTGAGGGAACAGAGATTCTGAGAGCTTTGGAAAAGCTCATCCCTCACATATTTTTGGCTAAGCAGGCAAATAAATAAATGTCTTCAAAAAATGAGCTGTATCCCCCAAAACCCATCTCCTTCCTTCCTTGTGGGGAGAGAGGAAAGGATGATTTCAATAGTCCTTCTCTCAACCTGGAAGAACACAAATCATATCAGTGGATTTACATCTGTCATGGAAAGCACCAGGATCCTCATTTCATGTGGAGCTGATGAGAAGTGTAATGTCAAGGGATGCTTCTCTACCACATCTTCTCCTCCCACAAGAAAAAAAATAGAGTCTTTGAGTGGTCCAGCTGCTTCTTTCTGTTCCTATTGGGTCCTTCAAAGTGCTTTTGCCTCGCTCCAAGCTGCAGGTGAGCCAAGGGGGCTGGATGGGGGAAAGGAGAGGATAAAAGTGGGGAGTAACACAATCCTTTTAGACAGTGCAAATGGGCAGAGAAGGAGCCTCAGAAAAACTGACACATGGAATGCCTTGGCTGGAGCAAAAAGAGGTGTTCAGGGCATGACACAAGTAGGTCATTCTGCCTCCCACTCTTTGCTTCGTTGCAGGAGCAGAGAGGAGAGGGAAGGAGTCACCCACCTTCTCCTGCCTGCAAGGCTTGTGGAGTGGCTCCTTCCACCTGGTCTTGCTTGTGTGAGGAGACCAAGGGTCTTCCCTGAGCACCAGCCTGGCAAAAGGCTTCATGCTCCTAAAATGGCACAGTTTCATCTCCCTACACACATCCTCTGCAGGGCAGCCAGGAGAGAACACAGCTCTCCTGCCTCAGGCAGCCAAACGGCCTTAGGACGCCTCCTCCTTCTCCAGCTTGACTTCCTCTGCTCCATATGGGCTGTTATTGCCTTTCTTTTTCTTTTTTTTTTTGTATTTTTTTATTTTTATCTTTCCATTTGCAAATTATCCCTGGCTTGGAGGGCCCAGAGGTTGCTAATGCAAAGCTGGCTGGTTTGGTTTTATCTTACCTGCCCCTGTTGTTGTCCATGCTGTGTGGCCACATTGCAAAGAACCAATCTCAATGAGAAGCAGAGTCTTGTTTCTTGGCCTTCCTCCTGAGCTGTGTCTAATCCCCTGTGGAAAGGAAGTTTGTGGCATTTTTCTGTGTTTTGTCTTTGTAAAGGCTCTTGGGAGATGGTTTAGCCAACTCCTCCCCATTTTTTCTTTCCATCTCAAAATCATCAAATAGGTGTGTTTGGGGAAGTGCCACTCTTATTCAATCCTTGTATGATTTTCTCCTCAGCAATGCAGGGATAAAAAATAAATACATTTTCTCACATATGGTCTAGTGGAAGGTTCGCTGTTCATGCCAGAAGGGCTGGAATTAGATGATCTTTAAAGTTCCTTCCAACTGTAACCATTCTATGATTCTGTGACTGTTACCATCCATGTTCCTCTCTGCAGTTGGCCTCAGTTCTTCCTCCCATGCCTGTGTGGGAGCTCTTCTCCTGGCAATCTTGCACTCCTGGCTGCCTTAATCTCTCCATGCTGCCTCTTCAGAGTCACTTTCTGGCTGCTGGGTTGTTTGCCTGTTAATTAGTCTTTTCCATGCTGCAAGTCTGGCCATGCTGCCTCCTGCCACCATGTTCCATGTAATGCCTGCTGGAATACAGCAGGAAGGGACTCCCAAACCTTATTAAATGAACTATTTGCAGAAATGCTGAAGCCTGGGAGGTGGCACCAAGGCCTGAGGAGCCACTTAACCTTTGTGTCCTGCTTTACAGAATGTGGCTGGTCAGTGTGGCCTGGCTGGTCATCCTGCAGCCCAAAACACCACCAGGTATTTTGGTAACATCTGAGCACTGTATATCCTCAGTTTATTCATCCTCTTGACACTCAGGGACTTCCTGAAGGTGGGACAATGTTGCTGGTCATTATTACATCTCCCCACCCAAGGGAGACCTGTGGAGACAAATGGCTGCAGTACCTCCTCATTCTCCAAACTGTTAATTATTTTTGTGTCCATCTTGATTCTATCACATGGGAAGTTTGACAGAACTGCATCTTTTGTGATGGTTTAAGCCATTCTTTCTCCACCAACCTTCTGTTTGTGTGTCTGTCTCTCTGGTCACACCTTTCCTCTCACCAGGGGGAATCCCAAGGCAGGCAGGGACAGCAAAATTCCCTGTTTGTGCACAACGCTGTGGATTGATTTAGTCTGGCTCACTAAATAAACACCAGGGACTTCCCCTGTCCTAGAAGGCTCCTTAATTTATCAAGTTCAATCACAACAAGATCCCAGCTGCTGAACTGGCAAAATTCAGCCTGGAAGTCGATGCAAGAGCAGATACAGGGTTGGAGCAGGGAGCAGAAACATGATCAGTCATTTCTCTGCTGATGGGATGAGGTATTTTTCAGTCTGCCTCTAAAGACAGGTGGAAATTTGGTCCCCAAGAGTATAACTTGGTGTAGATGGTCTGTGGATTTGGAATTAATGAAGAGAGGGAGGTGCTTTGAACCAGGATGGAACCTGGATGAATGTGGCAGTTCCTGGATATTATGGCAGAAGGTGGTTTTGGGGATTTGCACAATGGTCTGATCACCCCTAGGACATCACTGCTATCCTCCATGGAACAAAACTGACCAGAGTACCCAGAAAGACTGACCTCAGATTGCTGTTTAGGGGATGGAAAAGATGTGCCTTAGTTGTGTGCAGCATGTGCTGAGTTAAACTTCCCTTCCTAGTTGGTCTCAATGAAAACAGCACATATTTGTGTTACTAGTGGAGATATCAATCAACCACTGGGCAATTTCACTGACCAGTATCCTTTCCAAATCCATTCTTTTGTTAAGTAATATATTAAATCTTTAGGAGACTGTCCAGACAACCCAAATGAGCTTTATTAACTAACTGCCAATAATCCTGTGCTTCTCACAGAAAGAGGGAATCCAGGCAGGACTTTCCCAGAAAACGCACACAGAATCACAGAATATTCTGAGTTGGAGGGGACCCACAAGGATCATTTAGTCCAACTCTTCCTGTTTTCATTGGGTTTCTTAGGCCAGTGTTTCCTGGGTCACAGCATGTGACCTTCCCTGAAAATGTCATTCCTATTGGGTGCTTAAAGATTTCATGTAACCATTACAGAATCCCAGAATATGCTGAGTTGGAAGGGACCCACAAGGATCATTGAGTCCAACCCTTAGCCCTGCACAGACCCATCCCCAAGAGTCACACCAGGGGCCTGAGAGGATCATCCAAACACTCCATGAGCTCTGTCAGCCTTGGAGCTGTGCCCACCACCCTCTGGGGGAAGAACCTTTTTCTAATATCCAACCTAAACCTCCCCTGACACAACTTCAGGCCAATTTCATTCATCAGGAAAATGTCATTGTTTTCCAGTGGGAGAGATGCTCCAGAGGATAAACCATCTCCTGCATCACCTGGCTGTTTGGATATCAGGCTTAGGCATCTCTCTGCAGAAACAGTTCCACTAAGTGATGGAGCCATAGCAAGACATGGCCACTGACATGGGTTTTTGAGCCGCTGACACCACTCACTTTGTATTATCAGCACACCCAAAAGTGCAGGAACACTTCACTGTGAGGGGTGACTTGGATATCGCCACCCATGTTGAGTGTCCAACCAACTCCCCAAAACGCTGCTGTGGCTTGTCTTGTTGGGATCCTGTTGGCTTTTCCCAGACCCTCCATCACTTCTTGGCTCCTTTCTGAGCCTTTAACTGGAGTTAGCTGGGATGCTTCATCCTGGGAACACCATCATTGCCGTGACTGTCAGTCACGTCGGCTGTCACAACTCCACTCCTGCTTCTTGACGGCGCCTGCTCTCAGCTCCATTAGTGACAGTAATTATTTTCCTAAGCATAAATTGTTCCTAATGACCATAGTCATTTCTAGCATGATAGCACAGCAAATGATGCATCCATGGCACGGGAGGAAGCCAAGGACCAGACCTTTCAAACCCTGGCAAATGTCAGGCATACGGGTTATTTACAGGGGTGTGTTGGTTTGGGAGTTCAAACAGGTTGTCTCTTCTCCTTGGTCTGTTTTGGGTGTGATCAAGGGTGGTCTTGGAGTTTTCTTTCATTTGCCTACTCCTCAAAACTGGATAGTTCACTCAGGCAAAGGGAGAGACTCAACAGGCCTCTTTCAATTGCTGGTCACTGAGTGGTTTGCGAAATTATCAGGTATTTCAAAAGAATCTGTCAAATCAAATCTGTCTCAAGTAATTCAGCACTCCAAGCTGCAGTTTATAGGTAGCCTTCCTTTTTGAGACCTATGAAGCTTTGTTTTTTTCATACCCATCACTCCATTTAATCATCACTGTTTTAGTCTCTGCTTTGGGGCTCTGTCAGAAGTATGTGGAGCTCAGACAGGATGTAAGTCTTGGGTGTAATTTTCTTAGAAGACTTCATCACACATGATTAACTCATTTGTAGTCTTAATTAGATCTTGATCCTGGATGACTATTGAAAGATCTATAAGTTGATATTAGATTATTGGACTAGTTAATTTTGCCCTGGGCACCAAAGATTGACTCTGCAGACTAAGAACTGTGAGGAGAAACACCCACAGTGCTGCTGCAACATCCAGGTTGGAGACAGGGCTGGGAGAGAGTTGGTGACTTCTGCTCCTGGGACTTCATCACCACTCAAGACTTGCAGTTTTTCCTTAAGCTGCAGCATCCTAAAATCAAACTATGGTCGGAGAGTCTTTGCTTCCATTATTGAGGTATTTTTATCTGTCACACTTGTTAAGAAAAGCAATTCAAGTAGTGCCCGTGAGCTCAAAACTGAAAAGTCCATGATATTATTAGTAATACATTTGGAGAGGGAAAGGTTTCTGAGGAGTTGGGGTTAACTGTATTTTCTGGGTAGGACTGAAAACCCCAGGGGAGCAGGAGACTGTGTGTAAGAGGAGCTTTCCTGGGTCTGAGTGACTTCCAGACACACTGCCTGCCCCAAGGTTCCTGTCAGAAGTGGCCTCAGCTGCCACCTGTGGGGGGCAGGTGCCCTTCAAGCACCACTGTTGATGGTGAATATAGGGACTGTGGTGATTCTCCTCCTCTGGCTGAGCTCAGCCCAGGTTGGGACCAGGCAGGTGGTGTGTGCACTTGTCCTGTGCCTGGGGTGGAGCCTGTGAAGTGGTTGTGCAGCTTAGGAACAGATTTCCAGGGGTGTTTTCTGAGGCCAAGTGGTGAAATCTGGCCATGCCCTTACTATCATGTTTCCCTTCCCTATTGTCCCTGCATCCTTCTCAGATCAGTGTTTCCATCCACCCTGTCAACTGGGAACAGTCCCCCATCCAGGCCACCTCCCAAAACAGCCTCAGGAATCATTTTTTGGTCTTTTCTTGTTGTGGGCAAAGACAATGCTATGAACAGGTTGCCCAGAAAACCTCTGGCTGCCCCATTCCTGGAAGTCTTCAAGGACAGGTTGGATGGGGTTTGAAGCAGCCTGGGATAGTGGAAGGTGTCCCTGCCCATGGCAGGGGGGTAGAACAAGATGATTTTTAAGGTCTTTTCCAACCCAAACCATTCCATGATTCTATGAACACTTTCACAAGCCAGACCACTAAACTGTATTGCCAATATCTTGGCAAAGTACCATGGAGGTGTTTGCTGGTTCTGAAGCCCAAACCCCATGATTAAATGATAGACACACTGGAGAGGGGATTTACTCATCCAGGTGCTTAGGAAAGGCTTAGGAAGTGCAGAGACTGCACAAAGGGGAACAACAGCCTGCTGACCTTATTCCTCCTCCTTCCCAACACAATTCTCCAGGATTTTGGGTTGAAAGGCTGGTTCGGGGCAAAGCTCAGGGATGCCAAGTCTAGTCATGCCAGTGGGCTCAGACTAACCCTCCTTCAGCTGACAGCATGGATACATCCCAAAGGATTGCAGAGGGTCTCCCAAGTGTCCTAAAACAGAGTGGCCCTGCTCCCCGTGTCGTTTGGGATGTGCCCTGCGTCATTCCTGCTCAGAGGGAGCTCCAGCTGCTCAGCATTGCAGGGATCCAGCCAGGCAAGGAGGCTGCATCCAGCTGCACCACCTGCTTCTCAAACAGGGCTCGTTTCGTGCTCTGATTCATTGCAGGCAGGGCTAAACCCAAATGTGAGGCAGGAGGTGGGACTGATCCCGTGGATTTCCCAGCCCGATGAGTGTTAATTTGATCCACGCTGCCGTGGCAGGGGGAAAACATGGGGGCGGTGCAGCTGAACATTGAGATTCTGAAAAGGGTGATGGAGAATTTAATGGATCTTGGCGGCTTAATGCTCCATTTTTTCTTGTGATTCCCCTTCGTTTCTTATCTCTCGTATTTACATAAATTATGTGGACTCCAGGGAAGCTGCTCGGCACAGAAATTTAATCAACCTGAGTCTCGGGAGCCTGGTCACTGTGCAGCAAAAAGGGGGAAGAGGAGTGGAAAATAATAATAAAAAAAAAAGAAATAAAAAATAAAAAAGAAGAAAGCAAGAAACCATCAGAGCACGGGATGTGTCAAAAGGGGCTGTTAATAACACCAGCCCCGAGCCACGTTCAGCAAGGAGCTGGATTTCGGGAGCAGGGAAAGGATGACATCACCTTTTGCTGCACACAGGTTTCCTTGCAGGCAGGAGAGAACCGGCTGTTGGTGCTGCAGGTGAACAGCAGCCGGAGAGGCACTTTAACCACTCTCAACCCTGCAGCTCTTTGGATTTTGGGATGCTGATGGGAGATCCTGGCGTGGGATCTCCTCTTGTAATACCCTTCCCCTGTGGCCAGGCTCCTTTTCTCCAGTTCTCCAGCAGTGCTGTGAGAGGAGGGATTGGATGAGAGGGCTCGGAATGAAGTAGTTGCAGGATTGCCCAGCTCCTCCTCACAGGATGACATAATGCCTGGTGTGGTCCATGAACTCATGGGTTGCAGGGGAAGGGGCTGCTGGGATGCAGCGTGGAGAGAGGCAAACCCACGTCATGCTTAAGGCTGAATTCAAGCAGGGATGGAAATTCAGCAGGAAAATTGAAGAAAGGGGGATCCATCCCTGATTTTACTACATTATTTTAAGTACTCCTGCCCTCTCCATGTTCCACAGACGGACTCTCCCCTTCCCAGTGCTGCTCACACTCTGCTTTTGGATAGTGAAAAAAAAAAGAGTTCCTTTGTTTCAGGGTGGTTTTCCCATTTTCTTTTGAGCTAACTGCTGACATGGGAGATTAAAACATTTGTTGTTTTAAATGTCAGTCTGAAATTCTTACACTTTTATGCTCTTTTTTTGATTCCATGTTATTTCTAATTCTGTCACCCAAATTCACACATGGCTTCCCTCTGTCAGTTAAGGATTGTTGGGTTCCGAAAGAGGAGAGATTTAGATTGAATATTGGGAAGGAATTGTTGTCTCTGAGGGTGGTGAGGCCCTGGCACAGGTTGCCCAGAGAAGCTGTGGCTGCCCCATCCCTGGCAGTGCCCAAGGCCAGGTTGGAGCAGCCTGGGATAGTGGAAGGTGTCCCTTCCCACATGGCAGTGGGGGTGGAACAAGATGATCTTCAGGTTCCCTTCCAACCCAAACCATTCAATAATTCCATGACTGTTTCTCCAAGGTGATAGGACTGAACATCACGAAAAGATTTTCCACAGGAGACTGTGCAGCACTGGAACAAGTCCTCAGGAAAGTGGGGGACTCTTCATCTTGGAGGAACTTCTGATCCTGGAACTTCATGAGCCATAGAGTCTGTCAGGACCTGCTTATCCCCCACCATGACTGACCTGATCAGGTGTTGGACACAGTCCTGCTTTGAGCAGATGGTCAGACAGACACCTCCAGATTTCTCTTCCACCCAAGGCTTCTCTGATTCTCTGCAGCCTCAGCCACACAGGAGATCTGCTGGGCTGTTTTTCCACCTGAACATTTCATGACACAAAGCCAAGTACGTGACACAGCAGCTCCCCTTATCAAGCAAACCTGGTGTCTGAGCACAAATAGATGGCAGGATTTTGTTGTGGGGGTTCCAGGCACCCTGTTACTGACCCTGGTCTTTGCCTGCCTGCTTTCCCCCCACTGCTGGCAAGATCAGCAAACCCAGGAACTTGGAAAAATCCCATTACATTTCTTTTTATTCCCTCACTGCTGACAGTCTGGGAAATGACACTGGCTGTCAGTGTTGAGGACAGTTTTATCAGGTGCTGGGTTTATCACAGCTCACCTTGTGCATGGTGACAACCTGCACTGACTGCATTATTAATCTGACAGGCAAATGCTCCTGCACGAGGGGGAGAAGGCCAGGATATGAACCATTAGATCCAAGCATCTTCCTTGCCAGGGTGTGGAAGGGGAGCATCCCTGCCTGTCCTGCCCATTAGCTGGACTGACTGCTGCCTACTCTGCTGCTGCCAAACTGCTCAGAATTGGGTCTGACGACCAAAATGCTGCTCCAAAATCCATGGAAGCATGACGAGACCCTCGTTGGCAGCAGTGAGGAAGTGTTTTGTCAGTTCATTGTGTTCAGTGGTGCTTAATGAGCCAACTGAGGAGGGGTTGAGGAAGCCTTATCATTAGTCTACTGTTAGTGGAGAGTAGAGGGCTTTTTTTTTTTCTTCCCTTAGTGTGTTTTCTCCTGCAAAAATCCCTCTTGGAGGTCTTTATAACTCTCCATCCCCTTGGATTTGTGATGAATTCAGCCTACATAATGTTGGTCCACTCCACTGTGACACTTTATAGTGGTCAGGCATTGGAACAGGCTGCCCAGGGAAGTGGTGGAATCACCATCCCTGCAAGTGTTGAAAAGGCTTGTGGATGTGTCACCTGGGGATGTGGTTTAGTGGTGAACACAGTGCTGAGTTAAGGGTTGGACTCAAAGAAAAAGAAGATAAGATTCATCAGAAGAAACTCCACAATGGAGACACATTCCTGAGCTGTTGCCTTGATCCCCTTTCAAGTTAATGGAAGAAAACATATATCTAAAGCAGCACAAATTCATTTCTCTCAGCTGGCTACAGAAAGGACCTGAGTAAGTCCAAACTGGGCCCAGGCTCCCCTAAGCTTCAGTTCCAACTTGTTGCATTTATTCATCACTTACTGATTTTTCAGCTTTAGCATTTTGCCTAAATAAAGGTGCCTTGCAATAAAGAGACCTTAAACACCATTTTGTTCCAACCCCCCTGCCATGGACAGGGACAACTTCCACTATCCCAGGTTCCTCCAAGCCTCATCCAACTGGCCAAGGTGTGTCCAGCATCACATTGCCTTGGCTTTTAGTTCCTTAGCCTGATAAACAGGCAGTGACAGCTAAATTCATCTGGTGGTCCCTTCAATCTGGAGCCAAACTTGCACCCCAGATCATTTCTGACGTGTGATTTCACTGACACAACACCCTAAAGACAGGGGGATAGTCAGGGCTCTTCAAAATGTTTGCAGTGATTTATGTCCTGTAATAAAAAGAGCAGCTTTGTACTATAGTTTGCTTCAAAAGTTTAATTAAAAAGTTCTCTTCCTTTCTCTCTCTCTTTCCTTTTGTGCACTGAAAAAAAAGTACAAGGAGAAAGGAGGTGGATAAAAATAAAACAGAAGTGAAGTTAAAGCATGCAAATGTTGATTAAAAAATATCAACCCACTCTCCTGTGAAATGCTAACAATGGTTCCCATGGCTCCTGTCTCCCGAGTCAGAACAGACCCAGTGGGTGAACTTTGGATTTCTAAAAGCACAGTCACTCCTGGAATGGGCACCATTAGTTACTCACCCTCAGAAAGGCAATATCTGCTGTCGGAGTCAAAATCACAGTGTTTGGAGATGATGTCAGTCAAACTCCACCTGGGAACAAGTTTCCTGTCTTTGAGCAGCGTGGGAAGGGAGTAATGGGAACAAATCACCAACAGGGACCGTGGTTATTTTTTTCCCCTCCTTTATTTGTGTGGATAATTCAAACCTGGGTTGTTCTCTGGAAGCCCAAATCAGAGATCTGATGGCATTCTCCAGTGAAATTTCCTACCCAAGTGCTATGAAAAATCACTCCAAAGCTCATTACTGACCTGTTACAGCACCTCCCACTCTGTGTATCCGTGAAGAAACAAACCAACCTCCAAAGAGTGATTTATTAAGTATCTAATTGTCACTCTCACTTTCTCCACTTCACGGCGATATTTGGCACTAACGTGGCACTTCAAACAACCTGCGACAACTTCACAGTGTTTATTTTGTCTGGCACTGAAGACCAGTTTCTCCAGACCTTGCTCTTTTACCTTCCCCTCCTTTCTTCCCAACGAGTCAGCAGATTTCTACTCCCAATCAATAGGATCCCTAGAAAGGCACCAGACTCCAATAAAAATTCCCTGATCCATTCCATTGCCAGAGTGCAAGGCAGGCAGCAAAGGTCAGGAGAGTGGGAAAAGAATTTTTTTTATAAGATCTTGCACCACTCCCTGATGAAGAGACCACGGCAGGTGGCTTTGATGTCCCCAACCACCTTCCTCTTGTGATGTGGCCCCAAAAATCTGTAATGCCATTTGCAGGCAGAGTGTGGGATGTGGACAAATTATCCCAGACAGCTTCTCCCTGACCAACTCTGGGGCTTCCAGTTCTTCAGCTGGGGCAACCTTAGAGAAAGCCAGGGCCAAGCCATCCCTGTCCAAGATTTCAGGGCATTCAGGGCTCCAGGAGAGCTGGAGAGGGACTTTGGACAAGGGATGGAGGGACAGGACACAGGGAATGGCTTCCCACTGCCAGAGGGCAGGGACAGATGGGATGTTGGGAAGGAATTCTTCCCCGTGGGGAAGGGGCTGGGCTGGAATGGATTCTCAGAGA
>VYZS01089850.1:5622-44890 GCA_013400695.1 Neodrepanis coruscans | reverse complement strand
ATAAAAGAGCTGACAGAATGCCAAAGACAGCGAAGCAGAACGAAAATACTTAGTAAGGACATTTTCTTTAGGACAAAACACTGGAACATTCAGTTTTCACATAAATCTTTGCCACCATTCTCTTGAAATGGGATAAATGCTCTTTACTTGTTCCATACAAATAGACACAATTAGAATGCACATAAAAAAGCTGCCTGGTCTAGACGAAGAACAGGAACTCCTAACCCTGCCACTCCCTGGTAGTCACAAAGGGGTCCAACTGGCACAACAGAAGCCAGAGGGTGTTCACATACAATCCAGATGAGAGCAGGATAGGGCTCCTAATTCTTTTGGGGCCTCGGTGCTCCACTTTTAACCCAGGGGTTATCACCCAGCTTCCAAAGCGACAGATTAAAAACAGGCTACACAATGTCAATATCTTAAAGACTTAAAAGCACAATGATAGCAAAATTCCTCCCAAAAAGTAACACTGCCACTTTCAGAAGCCTTTGTGCAGTTAACAGCAGTCTGAGATGGCTCAGATGAGGTAGTGACTGTGCACCCTCATGTCTGAACATCAGGAAGGCAACAATATAGGAAACATCACTGCCATCCCAAGTGTGTTAGCACTGCCCTCAGAAAACCCCTCATTGGTAGAAGAGGCTCTGAAAAGACTAGAGGAGAGCTTATACTGNACCAAATCAATTTAATTCTTTCTACAACTGGGGAAAAAAGCTCCCTTAAAACTACAAGTCTCTCTATGCACTACAAACTTCATTATTAAAAAAAAAAAAAAAATTCATCTACAAGGCACATAAGCCTAAGAGATGAAGCAGATGTGCAAAATATTACAGCAGTCATTCTTTCTGCTCTTACAAATAATTCCAGCAGTTGATGTCTCCAAGAACAAGCAGAAACAGGCAACATTTTTCTTTACATCAATTTTTGGTAGCTAATTTCCAAACTGAGCTGCTGGGATCCTAGGAAGACATGCTGGTGGCCCATGAAGAACTGGTCAGTGACATGGTATTAGCGTTCTCTTAAGCTTCCAAAGTTTGCACCAACACACAGGTGCAAACATACACTGCTTTTGTACTGGCCCTATTTACACTGCTGCTGAAGGCAGGACTGCACAGGGTCATGCCCAGCGGGATGAGAAAGAGTTGGTCTACAAGCCAGTGCCATTAATGCACTGCATACTGCCCTGCAACATGCCCCAGGCTCACGTTTCCTTGCTACTCACCAACTTTCCGCACACATTTACAGTATGTCAGGTTATCTGTGATGATTTTGCCCAGTTCAGGGAAGTGCCAACCATACCATTCCCTACAGCGCATGATGTAGTTATTCAGTTCTTTGTCCAGGTCATCAAGAAGGGCTAAAAGAAAGAAGAAGGACTTCTTTTGTCTAAAAAGGTAATCTAAGAATGGAAGACTCTCAAATCAACTAATTTAAATAGCGTAAAGACAGATTAGCTGAAGTATTTTATCATATAAAGACTGGAATGAAACAAAACTGCAGTACACTGAAAGTCGTTACTTTTCAGAAAAATGCACAATCACAGGCACAATATCATAGAAATGTTAGAATTCTGAGTGTGGACTGAAGGTTTCATCACTGGAATTATCCTGGACAGACTCCTCTAACAACTGCAAAGCCCATTCCCATAGAAGGGGAGCAGCAGCCAGTTATTCTTCCTCTCAGTCAGCCAAAGTGCTGATGCAAGGTTGATGCAAAATGTAGCCATCCAATTAACTTAAAGGAAAAAATGTTTTAATAAGAAACTGATTTGTATTCTATTACTTGATTTAAAAGACTGTATTAATGCTTTAGTTGCTGTTATAAGTATACTCAATACAAAACCAGATTTAGAATTTCAGAGCATAGCACCCACAATACATATTGCTAGAGAGTCCTGGGGCTACAATATTTCCTGCTAATGCAATACCAACATTCCCATCTGTTGTCTCAGTGGTAGTGACGAAGTAACTGAATCAAATCATTAATTTCAGTTTAACTGTTACGTTTCATCATTGACAACAGTCTGGGAATTAATACTCCAAACAGGAGTCCTCACCACTGCTTCACAGCAAGCGTGCCAATTATGATGTGGATGTTTTCAAGGAAAAATGAGGAATGGGCTTTCCTAGCTGCATTAACAATTTCAGTCTGTGAAATGCAGCATCACACACTGCAGTGTTTTACATGACTAACACAGGAATCTGTCTCCACAAGAAACCACCAAGAGAGGACCAAAATGATGGGTCAAAAAATGCTGTCCTGTGGGGCCAATTCTCCCAGCACTACTCAGAAGGGAGGCATGTTGGGAAGTGAAGCCCTCAGACAATTGTCTGTATTTAGCTGATTTCTATGCTAAGAAAAAGGGGACACAAGTTTACTGTATCACCTTAAAAATGTTCCTGCTTGTGGAAAACCATATTAATAAAGCACACTTTATGAACCCTGCTGAACATCAACGCCAAATTTTCTAAGACATCCCAGAAGGAAATTGACAGCAATGCTTTTCTGTAACCAGTGTAAAGAAGTCAGCTATCCTAAACCAAATCCATTAATAATTTAAGCTCTAAATATACTTACAAATTGCCTGGATAATCATGGTATCTACTTTGTCTGGGCTGAATTTCAACTTGTATCGGGAAAGGCTGAGGAGAAAGAAATACAGTTTCATCAGCATCCTGACCTCCTGTTGTAGAGTATGACCCACCTGTTCCTACTGTACATGAATACAGCTGTCCATTCATTCATTCAAAGCAGCTCAGTTTTATGCCACTGACTGCTCTCAGCTGTGGCCAGAAGCCACACTAACACAGGTTTCACAACAGCTCTGACTGCACACAGGGGTAAAAAGGAAAGTTAAGGCTATTTGTACCACATGCAACAGACTGAACACAAGTGCTGTGGCAGGAAACTGGCTGTTGGTTTCACTCTGCAAGAAGTATTTGTCAACAGCACTTCCAGTTCTGCTGTAGCTGAAGGCAATCCACAAAACTGCAGCTATGCAGCAGCAAATCCCAGCAATGCTAATGTGAAGCAACAAAAAAACTTCCTGGAACAGATTCTCACTCACTAACTGAGAAAGCCCATTACCATCTGGCTTTAATGTATGTTTATAATTTCTTAGTACACTACAGTAAAAGACACTTGAAATCAACAAAGATTTGCATCTCTAAAATCCTTCTTCAATATTAATGCCCATTTTCTAAGCAAACACACACCTATTTTCTAGAAATTAGCTACAGCAAAGCATTTCTCTAACTTGTCAATGGCTATGACAGGACAACCTCATTCAGAACATGGATTAAAAAGTTACTCATGAATGGATGCTTGATCCCATGCTGATCCTTAACTACTACTCCACTAAACCTAAAAGGCAGTGATAGTAAGATGGGAAGACAACTCTGCCTGTAACGTTTTTACATAATTATCTATTATATGCATTTTTTTTCTGGCATAAATCAGTAAATCAGTCTTCAATTTGTCTCAGTGGCAATGGAGTTTTAAATAACCCGCCTGACTCCTACAGAAATACTCCAAACGAAATCCTGGAGTATATAACATGCAAATAAAAGCTATCAACTTCATCTTCAGGTGAAGATGATGCCTTTACCTACAGAGTGGGTGCAAAATGGGAAGCCCTTCCTTTATAAAACAAGATTTCAGACAGAAATGTACCTTGACTTACAGAGTATGAGACCGTCACATATTTGGAGACACTTCACACAGCACAGCATCGCCAAGGACACAAAGATGAAACAGAGCTAACCTGGAACTCACCTGTGTGCCAGACCCAGACACATTGCTGCCATCTCTCGAGAAGGGAGGCCCGTTATGAGCCCTTCGATCTGGGAGCGAATTCCTCTCATTAGCTCTGTAACCATCGGGCTGTGGATACAACTCAAATTCAGCTTGTCCTGCGGGGTGGAAATCAATGGCCCGAAGTCAGGCACAACACAACATTCCTCTAAAGCCTGTTCCAGCAGCCTCATATCCTTGAAAACTGGTTTTCCCACTGCCATCCCATGATCACACCACAGTTTCATTGCTTTTGATGCTAGAGGTAGTGACACACCCAGTTCCCCACACAGTAACAATTCCACCCTGAAAAGGAGAGTTATAACATATATCTGCCATGTAGAAGATTCAGCTTAAGATCCAAGAGGCAGTTTTGCCACAGAGAGAAAATTCAGAGGTACAGGGTTGGGGGCTTTGGGTCTTTTTGAGAGAACAAAACTGAATAATTAGTTCAAAGTTCCTGGTATTATTCACTTTACACTAAACCCTCTCATTTTGCAGCTTACATCTGCAGCATGGGGAAGTTGTCAGAATAAAAACCATTGGAACAAGGAGTAACTAGACATGAGATGGGAAATGTGTTTTTGACACCAAGAAGACACAGGAGAAAGCAGTCCACCTCCACTGTACAGGTACTGTGCTCCACCTCCTTCCTCTGACAGGCAAAGACTGAAGGCACAGCTGCCTGCAGACTGGAGAAGGCAGAACGATGCACACTCCCAGTAAGTCAGTAAGTCATCACTCCACTATTACTGCATCCATCACTGAGGAATAAGCCTGTCTGCCTGGCTGGGTCTTTTGTATGGTTCTTCCTTCTACTCTTTTTCTGGACTGGATCATTAGGAAAATTAATTTTTTCATCTGCTGGGTTTCTAACCAGCATTTAAGAGAGAAATCCAGCAAACCCAAACACCTCAGAGCGCTTTTATCATATCACTCCCTTGTGTACTCAAGACAACACCTTCCCTGAATACATGCCATATAAATATTACAATCAGGTATCTCCCATGCTGCAAGCAGAGCACTGGCAGAATAATCCATTTCTAGTAACTGCAGAATTTCTGGAATCTGACAATAATATTTCAGTAGCATGAGCCAATAGGAAGAATGGAAAAATCAGCTATCACCTTTATGACACCTCCAAGTTTGGCATCTGCTACAGCCAGCTGCTCATGGGCATCTTTTGCCACAATCTTCTTGAGAATTTTCTTCAAGTTCTTGCTGAGCTTGCCTTCTACAAGAGCTGTGGATGCTGTATAAAACAAAAAGACCAAAGATGCATTTTCTTTCCCCTTCTAAAACCTGTAAAAATAGTACTCCTAACTTCATATTTATTTTAACTGCCCACAGTAGCTCCAGTCTGAGCTGCAATACTTTGCCATGCAGTAGCTAAAATCGAAATAGAAGAAAATTACATACTTGCTCCTTTGGAGGCCTAAATCAAAAGCCTTTCTCTCAGTTGCCTCTCCTTTCTCCATATGGTTTCAGTTCTATTTTTGCCAATTGTGTTTAAAGATCTCTACAAGCAGCATGCCATATGCTTTAGATGCATGTTTAACATTTCCAAAGGCTAGGTTATATGGGAACACTTTGCCTATCATTTAATTAACCAACCACTTCCCAGGTTCCTTAGGCAGCAGCCATGATATCCTAAATTGAATAATGGCTTATTTGCATCCTCTAGTGATGATAACGTACTGTGTAAAGCCCAAGAAGGAATGAAGCCAAACACACTGACTGGGCAGTCAGACACAGACTTTTTAATACAGCTTGCAGACAGAAGAATTTAAAAGGACATTCTTCATTCTCAAATATTAATAGATTTGTAAAAGCTTTACAATCCCACACAACATATTTTAAGCAGGCACTTATACAACAATTTGACAGTCAGCTCTGTGCTCCACTGAACTTCCGTGATTGATACATCTTCATCACAGTAAACAGAGCTGAAGGCAGTGATTAAGGTTTCCAGAACCTTAATGACATGTAAGAGTAAAATGTAAGTGCTGTGCTGAGTTTCCTCTCAACCTTTCTACAATGGAAATAAATTTTCTACCATTTTTTTGTTTTTGTTTTGTTGTATTTTGGCTTTTTTTTAAATCAGCCTAACTATTCATGATTTGAATCCAAACCTATGCAAAAGCAACATAATCCAAAAAATACATCATGAAGAAGAACATACAGAAGCTTCAATCTCAGCTCTTTTATTTGTATCTCATGTACAACAGCTTCCTTAGCTTCCTTTATAGGCCATTCCTACCACATTAGAACATGAAGAACCATCCTTTGGTTGTAAATGCAACCTGGAACATCCACCTGCTCATGTCATACAGCATATTCAGCAGTAATTGTCACACTATTTCTGAATTATTACCTAGAACTTCTATTATACTTGTTCAAACTAGTCCACAGCACCCAGCATTTAAGCGTAAAAATCAGAAAATATTACTGAATGTAAGGCTTTCCATTTTGTTTAAATTCCTGAATTTAAGTACAATACAGACTGTTTTTAGGCCGAAAAACACAGGCAAAATATGCATCCACAAAACAGGGCAGTTGTGATACTGAATGTTCTCTGATACCTGTCTGTCGTCTCAGTGGTAGTGACGAACTATTGACTCCAATCATTTCTACTCAGCTTCAACAAGAATCCATCATTGACAACAGACTACATGTATCAGGCAAAACCCATGTGTGGGCTGCTTGGAAAATAGGCACAACATGAAAAACCTACACTTTATTACATCTCTATAGCACTAGAAGCCAGATAGGTGACCCTATAAACCATCAAAAACAGTTTACTTTGAAAAACTTGTAATTTAAAAACTAAGCAAAGAAACAGAGCAGGGAGAGAGCTCAGTAGTGAGTGAACTAGTGCCTGACAGCGATTTGGGTTTTTTTGTAAGAATGGTGTTAACTCACTTACCAGCAAGTGCTTCTGTTGTGTCCTGAAATTTTTCAAAGTGTTTTAGCTTCACTCTACAGAAGAAAAATAAAAAGTGTGTAAACAAATGTACATAAACCAGATACTAGATCAATTTTATTTGTTTTTCTTTCTGCCTTCTCTATTGTAGTTCCACTCTTTTCCCTAAGGCCGCAAGAGAGCAGAAATCAATATCCAGATCTTCAAAGATAAGTAAGCACACTAAACCTGCAAATTAAGTTTGAGTTTGGTGTGACTTTTCAGATGGATCCCACAATATTTATATAAAAGGAAAAAAAAAGAAAAAGTAATGCTGATTTGGTATTTCTTGGACCGACATCACCAGAAAACCTAAGCCCCCTTTCTGTTTTGTAGTTCATATTTAAAGACAGACATCATCCATTTAAATTCCAACACTGCACCCTGACTGACTGATGATAGCATCTTCCCACTCATCTTCAAAAGCAAACCTTCTGCATCTGTGGAATGCAGAGCCTGCACAGCTCAGATTTAACGTGCTTTTCAACCAAATGCATCTTCAAAGGCTTTAAACTGAACTGATTCATTGCCCATGAATCCCCAAGTCCTCCCTTGTAATTAGATGTTGGAATACAAGTTCTGATCTGAGATTAAAACAAACAACAAAAAATTCTTTCATGCCCTAACTGCTGACCAGAGCCAAAACCCCTATGGACAGTGTTTAACCACACTGTGTCAGATCCTGAGGTGCAGCTTCCCTCCCCCCCCATACAGTCTGGTGTTGATATATAGAGTTACAGTTAAGAAGTTATCTCAATGAGGTAAATGCCTTGTCAGGGACAGGCATTTAACTAATCCAGTTCTGATTAACCAATGCTCTCTGTGAGTCAAGTATCTGCAAAGGAAGCAAGGTCACAGATAACGCTGAATGCCGGAGTTAAGCAGTCGCAGATCCCAACAGAAGCTTCAGGCTTACACTGGTGGCTTTGCAGAAAGGCAAGACAAGAATTACCCTGTTAGAGCAGAGATCCATTAAAAGCCACATCCTGCATAGCAAAGTGGCCAAGATGATGCTATTACAGAGCAGGATAACTACAAATCACAAGGCAGAGCTTGCTCAGATGCATCCGTCATTATCCAAGCTGGTTAGAAATCTCCCAACAAAAACACCAGGCAGACTTGGAAGGAATCCACCATTGTCTCCTGCTTGAGGGCAATTTGTAGAAAGGCCAGTTTGATCAGCGGACACTGATCCCTGTGCAGGGATGCAAGGGTGCTAAGACTCACTGATGGCATAGGCAGCCACACTAACTCTCAATTCAAAGTGATTTAAATAGTTTTCCCTGGATTAAACTTTATTTTTCCCAAAAGAATTTCCCGTAAGCACAAAAGCCTTTCATTTCAGACAGTTCCAGCATTACAAACTTGGATGTTCTTCTCAAAGCACACAGATTGCCTTAAAATATTGCTCAAATTTTTGCTTCAGTGACACATGGTAATGACTTCTGCTGCTTAATTACACTGCAAGGACAGAAGGTATTCCTTTTGCTTTGATATTCCATTTTCAGCTTTTCAGTGTGTCTATCTCACATTACCATTGTTCACAGCTTTTACAATACTGGAAAACAAAAAACAATACTTCTTCCTGAGCCTCAGATGTGCATGACTACAGGCTGTCAGGCCCTTCCAAAAGCCACACTGCTATCTCCCCACACAAAGCTACTCACATTTTGTTGGCTTTTTCAGGAGTCTCAAATTCTTTCCACAGACTGTCAACTTCTTGGAGCTTTTTCTCATTCAGAACCTGCAGCGGGAAATAAAACAACACACAACTGTATCACTTCTGAACAACCTTCATTCAGCAGAGAAGACCTGAAACAGATTTGCAGTTGTTGTAGTTAACACTGATTGTCTCAGCCAACTCCATTTCAGTGATCCCCAGTTTCCTCATTCTCTCTCAGCAGCTTTATTCCATTAACAGACACACAAGAGTACAGGGTTTTTACTTTTCACCTGCATCACAGAAGTTCCTTAACAATGGCTGGGTCCTCCTGAACCTGCACATTAAAGCCAAACCCTCTTCTTGTCTATCAAAACCAGGCTTGTTCCACCTCCTTTACAGGATTCACTGACAACCCAGAGACCCAAACCCAAACTTCTGAAAAACAAAACATATCTTGGACTCCTCACAGGAAGGAGTGATCCCCCAAGTTACTTTCCTTCTAACCCAAAGAAGGAGGACATCCCTATGAAGAGAAGTCATCACCAGATCTTTTAATCAACAGGGCCAAGTATTGCCCAAGAAGCAGCAGTGGCTGAACCCCTTCCTCTGCACACAGGGGATCTCCTTCAGCTTTCAAGCAGCACAAGATGTGCAATTACACTCCCAGAGCCTCCATTCACTTCACAAAAAACAGAATGCACTGCAAATTCCTAGAAAACTGCCAGGGGAACAGTCAAGATCTTTACAACATTCTGTTCTCTACACTTACTAAAAAAATCTTGTGGTTTTTGTCCCCACAATGCAAATGCAACAAAATTGCAATTTAACTCAGGGCAGAAATCATTCCTGGTATGAATTTTGCTCCCCTGCAGATTTTTAAACACTGATTGACCTTTTTTTAAACTTAGTTGGTAGCAGAGCAAATAAACATAGTAATTAGCTTCCCACACGACTCTGGGGCACAGAAAAACCTTGGAGCAAACTCTTCCTTTCCTCAGTTTGCTGATTCTTCCCTCCAGTTCATCTTTCCTGCCCCAAGGCCTGCAGCATTTTCAGCTTCTGTAGAGAGTAATGGGTGCAGAATAAAAAAAATAAAGATGTAGAAGCTGCTAAATCAAGACCATCAGGACAAAGAAATTATGTGCCTATGGATATTTTATATCATCCAAGATAGTCAGACTCGTTGGAGAAAGGCTCTCAAGATTTATGACATGGCTATATCCCATTTGCCCTTACTATTCGCTTCTCTGATGGGAACAACACCCACAAGGGAATCCTGGAGAGCCCCACAGGAGAGAGCAGCCCTTGGTCACCAGGGCACAAAGGCAGAGCAGAGTTTTGCTGTAACAAACAACCGTAGTCACTGCTGAAAAGGGATGTGGGTGACCCCCTAACTGTCCCCAGAGCTCAGAAACACAAATTCTGCCTGCTCTGCTTTCAGAAATGAAAATATGGGCTATGCTCGCCCCCTCCTGGCTCCTGTGAAAGGTTAAAAGGCCTTGGCTCACTGTAGAACAGGTACGAGCCTACTCAAGAGATATTTTATTTTTAGTGCCTTTCAAGTTGCAGGATACTACCCCGTGTGAACATCCAGCGAGCAAACCCTTCAGGGACACTGCTGGGTGTGTGTCAGTTCCCTGGGTAGGTGCCCTGGGAGGGGAACACCGAACAGAACCTGCCTGTTTTCACGAGTATTTCTGGCTCCCCCCNCCCCCTCCCGCCTCCCCGCGGCTCTGCTGCGCCACGGGCCGCCACGGGCACAGCGCGGACAACGCGCCCGCACCGCGCTGCCCACGGAGGCTCCGCGCGGGGCACGGGACGCGGCCACAGGGATCCCCCCAAATCCCGCGGCGTGAGCAGGGAATGAGCGAGCGCCTGGCAAGATCCCCGAGGAGCCCGTTCCTCCCGCCATTCCCGACCCCCTGGCCGAGGCCCCGCAGTCCCCGGTCCCGGTCCCGGCGTACCTTGAAGATGGCGTACCCGGCCGCCGTCTCGAACAGCACCAGCATCGCGCCGGCGCCGCGCACGTGCGGCCCGAGGGACCCGCGCGCCGCGAGCGGGAACCGGAAGAGAGGAGGCGGTGGCGGAGAAGGAGGCGGAAATGGGCGCGCGCGGAGGGGAAACGGCGGGGCCGTCTTCCGCTCGCGAGCCACATGGCGGGCGGCAGCACCGCGCCTGCGCTGCTGCCTGACCCCTCCCCGCCCCGCTTGGGCCGCGGGTTCGAGACCCCGGGCGGACAAACGCGTTCTCGGGGCGGTCCGTCCGCGCTGCCACTGCCGACCACCAGCCTGTGCTGCCGCGGGGCCGGCGGGCGCTACTCGGCGCCTCTCGGAAGTGCTGTGCACTGTGCTGGGTGGCGGTGCCCGGGTCTTGGGTGCTGTTGTTTCCCGAGCGGGTGTGCGTGCTGGGCCCTGCAGCCGGTGCCGCCGGGGTTTCCAGCGCTCCCGGCCCTCGGCGCACAGCGGGAGCGGTTCCTGTGCCCGCTCCTTCGCACGGCCCGCCCTGCGAACCCGCACAGCCCTGCAGCCCTCCCCATACAGAGGCTGTTGTGACCGGCTGCGACTGTGTTTACAGCTTTCCTTCTCCAGCAGAGAAGTACCGAACTACGTGCATCCAAAACACGCTTTTTACATGCGCCTTGTCTCCCCGCGCTGCCCCGGGATAGGGGCGGTTCTGTCGGGCCGAGGCAGAGGCGGCTGGAGCCGCCATTTGTATCCCATTCCTGTGGATCCGGGAGTGCCGCGGTACCTCCCTGACCCTCTCGTGGCCGGGTCTTACGGAGACCCGGAGGAGCGGCGGGAGGCGGGAGGGGAGCTCCGCTCNGTGGGCCAATGGTTTTGAAAAAACAACAGCTAATTAACGGCCCCTAAACTATATACGCTTTGGAGAAATTAGCGAGCAGCAATTTGAAGGAACAGAGATGAACTTGATTTCAGGTGACTGAAATTAGGTGTAGATGGGGAAATAAGACATGATAAAGCAGCTGAGAATTGAGTGAGGTTATTAGGGCACATAACCTTAACAATGCACGTAAGTGTAAGGTTGACTTATTTTTTATGGGAAGAAGCTTGTGTAGATGTATTTGGTATCTTTAAATCAATTTGGCTTTTTTAAACTGTATTTTATGTATGTTCTGTGTTGAGTATGGGCTGTCAAAGAAGAAAAATGTGAATTTTGCTGATGTTCTCATGGGCTGAACAGAGTAACTTTGAAGGTCCTGTGCAAATCTGGATTGTATCTTGAAGAGGTAATGCTTCCACAACCAAGCAAGAAGGAAGTGAAGAAAGGTAGTATTACTGAGAGTTAGTGTGTGTGTAAGTAAGCACATTTTAACATTATGCTTTTAGGGCTGTCTGCAGGGATAGGTAACTGCATTCTGACTCATGTGGGTGTTAACTTTTACTGTGGGACTATGTGGAGAAATTGGTTTTGTGCCAGAGTCTGAGACTTTGGCCTTATCACTCTAAGGCTACTCTCCCTGTTTAAAACTGTTTTAATTTATGAAAACAATGATGTTCAGGACAGAGTAGTATTTGTTGTTTTTCTATTCTGTTGGTATTGTGTGAAGCCTCTGAATGGCTTATTTTGATGCTTTGTGTAGTGTTATTAAGCTCATAATGAGCTCTTACTGTGCGTTTGGCACAGTGGGAATATATTTGGCTTTCCTGCCTGCTAGGCCTTGCCTCAGAAAGATCATCTTCATTCTGTAGCTCTGTACAGCATCTGTTTTGGTTCTTTTTATTTCTTTTTTCCCCTCCCCTGTTAATTCTGAATTATTTTAACTGTTGTTATTAAAACTAATTCCCATGATTCTAGATAGTGATTGTTTCCCTGTGGACGTGCATCCCTTGGTGTAGCTGTTGTAAATCTACATTCAGTAAGTGAGATGAAACAACACAGGCACAGAGTGTAGCTGTTTTGGTGTTTGGTGTTATTACAAAGGAACATGGCACACATTGCATTGAGATGCTTGTGTTGATGAATGTGCTCTGCAAAGAGCAATTTCTAACCCTTTCCCAAAGGTAGCTGGTAAAGTTAAACCCCAATTTATTAGCATCAAGATAATCTGTTTCAGTGGAGCTAACTCCTCTTGGTCCATTTATTTACATTCGTGTTATTTTATGGTTTTCTTGTGTGTGCTTTTTTCTTCTAGTTCAGTTAGATCTAAGTGTGTGTCCATTCCAGCAGTGATGCCATGCTGGAGTTGCCTTAGTTGTTGTAGAGGGCTGTTACTGCTATATGCTTTATGCCAAACATTTTGCAGTCTAAATGTTAAGCTGTTTAGGTGTAGGTGTTGCTTCTTGTGCAGACCTCCAAACAGCCCTGCTGTGCCGATGTAAAGCCTGTTCTGTGCTAGTGCAATGTATTGCTTCAAGTTTGTGCAAGTGCAGCTGTCTGGGTGCAGATTTGCTTAGCACGTGGAAACCCTATTTCTTGCATCGTTGGTTAAAAAAAAAGCAAACTGCACCTAAACAGAGTTTTGTTATGAAATATCTCTTAGGCTTTAGAGATAGGTGACTTTTGTCCAAGATCTGCTCTTGTGGGAAGGGTTATGTGACTACACAGAATCACAGCATTTTTAGGGTTGTACGGGACCTTTGGAGATTATTGTCCAACCTCTTTGCCAACGGAAAGTCACCCAGAGCAGGAGACGGGTCCAGGTGGGTTTTAAATGTCTGCGGAGAGGGAGACTCCAGGACCTCCCTGGGCAGCCTGTTGCAGTGCTCTGCCACCCACAGTGCAATGAACTGCTTCCTCACGTTGAGGTGAAACTTCTTGTTTACGGCAATTGCTCCTCATGGTGTCACTGGGCCCCACCGAAAGAGTCTGGCACCATCCTCCCGACACCCGCCTTTGAGTTTTTTATGCGCATCAGCGCGATCCCCTCTCAAGTCTTCGTCCGTCAGGCGCAGCTCCCACAGTCTCTCCTCGTACTCCAGAGCCCTCGTTGTCCGCGTGGCCCCGGCACTCGGCCCGGCGGCTCCGCGCGCGCCGCCCGTGGCAGTAACGCCGCTGCCCGTGCGNGTGCCCCCCATTCCCCCCCTCCTGCCCCCAGCTCGGCGGCCGCGGGGCAGCCCCTGCCCGGGGCGAGCGGGGCCGCGGCCGCCCGGGGGCCGCCGGAGGGAGCGCTGCCTTCGGGGAGTGTGTGTGCCCGTGGATGCCGATCTCCGGCCTCGGCTCAACTCGGCCTGCCCTCCGCCTGTGTTTGAATCCCCCTCTCCCCTTGCCCCGGGGTGTTCGGCGAGGAGCACCGGCCGGGCTCCGGGCGGGCACACTGGGGGCCGGGGCGGTGTCCGGCCGGAGCGGGATCGCCGCCGGGGCAGTCCCGGCCCCGGAATCCCGGGAGTCAGCGAGGGGTGAGCCGTGTTGCACAACAGTTGTTTCCTTTCGTTTTCCGTTTCCCGGGTGTGTGGTAGGATGCTCTTCCCCCGGAGCGGGCTTTGTGCGGGTCGGGCTGGGCTGGCCAGGTCCGCTGTTAGCCCGAGGAATGCGAGAGGGGCGGGGGAAAGCCCGGCGTTCTTGGCCGAGCGCTGCTTGCCTGTCTTAAGTACCCCCTCCTTAACCAGGGCTCTGCCCTGCCTTCGCTCCTTGTCCGGCGTTATGTCTCTGTCAGTTCTGCACGTAGTGACTGGTACCGCAAGTTCCTGGCGTGCTTGGCCTGGCGTGTGTACAGTCCTTCGCGTACAACTATTGCTGTAGGCTATGTGACCTGCCGGTGGAAAGTTAAAACAGCGTTCCGGTTTCAATTTGTATTCTGTTTCACTTTATTTTCGTGTTGCCTTCATCGGGCAGTGTTTTCTAACTTTTGTCTTGATGCGAGTGCTTTGGAAAAGTCAGTGTCAGCTTCTTGCAGCGCTGCGAAGTCAGGAATAGTGCGAGTGCCAGCCAGGGAACTGAGACTACCCAGGGACGAGGCAGAGCCGGGTGTTTTCCGTGTGTGCAGTGAGGAGCAGCCCCGGTGGGTTGTGAGCAGTGAATAGAAGGCAGAGCTGTGTGCGCTGGTGGTCTCGCTCCCCGCCCCCGGCCTGGGAGCACAAAGCAGCTGAGGATGGAGCTGCTGCCGGTCTGTGCCGGGGAGAGGGCAGCTGGCACCGCAGCCGCGGCTGGCTCCCGGCAGCACACATTCCTGCTGGAGGAAAAAAACGTGGAAGTGGGTGCATTTAAAAAAAAAAAAAAGGCCAATTTTAAACTAGATGTTGTAGCCAGGTGTCCACGTGACCTGCTCTGTAGCTGTCTGCGTATGTGAACCAAGGCATGTTTTAACACATAGCAGCTTTAGTGAAGTAATTCCTTCTCCAGGCAAGCTCTGCAAAAGCACATACGTGTTTTGTCTTTAAGGCGGCTTGAAGTGTGTAGAATTCCATGTATGGGGTGCCTTTGGGGATATGTGTCTTAAAGGCTGTGAGTAAGGACCCTGCTCTTTGTTTGTTTTTAATAAATAAGCAAAACGTGGTTAGATGTGTCATTCACTTCTGGGGAAACTGTGCAACAAGGGCCAAACAGATGCTTAAGTAATAGTATAATATATGGTTATGCAGCTCTGTAAATCTTATTCCTCTGTTTATCAATCCTACAGGAATAACTGGATTACCAAAAATTGCGGCTTGCTTACAGTGTCTTTCTTTCTGGCTCTGAAATTAAGTTGAGGGCATAATTTGTCACAGTTTACAATAACTTCGGCTTGTCTTTATACTAAAAGAAATATGCTTGACTTAGTTCTTTATTTCTAGTGGCAAATTGACTTTTATGGTAAGTAAAAATGCTTACAAGAAGGGCAGACTTGGAAAAAAACCCCACGTGGCTACATCGTGGAATTTAAGGAAAACAGAAGTTTTTTTCCCCTCCCTTCAAGGGTCTTAGGCTGGTTTTGCTTTCAGGGAACCTACATGCTGTCATTTTTATCTGTTCATGTAGTATTAATAAAGAATGCTGTAGTTTATGTGCATTTTTCCACTCCTGTAAGAAATGTAAGAGTTTATTTGCTCAGTTAGGAAGTATGTTGTAGTCCTATTCCTCCAGGAGTTTTGTTTTTGTTAGTTTTTCTTTAAAATGCTGAGTATAGGTTTTCTTTTTTTGGTAGGTTTGGACATTGAAGTTTGAACACCTTTGAAAATTGGAGGACGAAACTTGGAATATGTTGCCTTACAATGTTTGTTTTGTGGTTTTGTTAGTTGCAACAGCAATACCAGGATTTCATCCAAGGAACTTTGTGTGTTCTTTAGGGTCATGACTTTAGTGTTGGTATATAAATGTGAGACAGTACTAGAAACCTTATTTTGTGCTGTTCAGGAAAACTGTGCAGTGAAGCCTTTACAACTTTAAGCATCTAATGAAAAGTTAGAAACTGGAGTGTTTTAGTGTTTCTGTTTTGTTTGTGTGGTGTGCTGTTTCAGGAGATGTCCTGAGCACCAGTTCCTTTCACAGGGCAAGCAGAAGTCTGGAGGCTTGCTTAAAATTTGCTGATCCAGGGTTTTGTTAATGAATTCTTGTAGTTTAGCAGCTTTGCATTCTCCTTGCTTTCTTTGTTCTGAAGTGGTTTTGTGTTGCCTTTACCATTTGGCATTGAATGGCAGCATAGTTCACTGACAAACTGCAGAGAGCTGTTTCAGACTTGCTGGGTCTTGTGTTCTGATTTAAAATGTTTTGCTCCTCTTTTAAGCTTTAGTTATCGGCACTGTCAACATTGATTTCATACTATTTCTCTTGTCCTGAAGTTACGGCTCTCTTTGTTCTAATTTAGTGAGTGAGAGACTGCTGGGGCTTTCAATGAGCATCTTTATGGCTTGAAGACTCCAGTTCCCTCTGCTTATTCTGCTGTTTGCTGCTTCCCCTGTTTGTAGTGCTACAGCCCTCTTTCCTTGAGCGTAGGAATCAAACATGAATCATAGTTTTCCACTGCTATTGGCCAGAGGAGCAGGGATAGTTAGTAATACCTTGCACAGGATGATTTGGTTTGGCAGTCTGAGCAGGTGGATCAGTTACAATGCTCAGAACCGTGTAACTGCTACAAACGCCTCTGCTGCTGGTGTGATGTGCTGTCATGCAATTTGTGAGGAACACTTAGACAGTGACTGACCTGAAACATCATGTAAAGGAACAGTGTGTTCTTACAAATTCTTCAGTGACAGTGAAACAGGAGCTAGTTTTCAAGTTACAGACTTTGGATCTGTCGTGGTCTCAATCTCGCTCTCATTCCTAGAGGTCAGTCATCCTGTACACAGGCACTAAAAACGCTGTTTGTGCGAATCGCCAGAACAAGTTGCAGGTTCTTGTTTTCTTTCTTTGTAGCCAGGAGTGGAAACCAGTGTATCTGTAGTCCTGCAAATAATCCCATGACCTTAGAGTCCAAATATGCTAGAAAGGGAAAACTTTGGGGGATGCAGTTGGTGAAGACTCCTTTCACGCTTGAAAAGTGATTTGAAGACCTGAGGGTAAGTGTCTAGTTTCTTGAAAGCTTAGGTTCAGGTGTTGAGTTTGAGATTGAAGGGTGGTGAAGCATTTCCAGCAGTTCAGGTTGTTCCTGGGGTCGCTGGCTCATAGTTTTTGTCATTGCAGAAACTGAATTGATCTGGGTTGAGACAGTGAGTCAAAATGATAGAGTACTTTCTCTTTACTCCAGATTGAGACTGGTACAGATGGGAAAGGTGTTTAACATTCAAAGAAGTTGTGCATGTTTAACTTCTTTAAGGGGGAAAAAAACNAGGTTGTTCCTGGGGTGCCTGGCTCATAGTTTTTGTCATTGCAGAAACTGAATTGATCTGGGTTGAGACAGTGAGTCAAAATGATAGAGTACTTTCTCTCTTTACTCCAGATTGAGACTGGTACAGATGGGAAAGGTGTTTAACATTCAAAGAAGTTGTGCATGTTTAACTTCCTTAAGGGGGAAAAAAACTTTAAAAGGTTTGTCTGCTGTTTTAATCTGGAGATAGAGACCTATCTGGATGGACTTAATAGAGAAGGTTAGTGTCTGTTTTTGGTGCTTGATCCAAAAGTTCAAGTCCAGCCAAACAAGAGGTATTTCTGCCAACTTGGCAAAAAATCCCTTTAGTGCTGTGAAAAAGCCTATGGTAGGCACATGTACATATTTTGCTTATTTTATCTACTATTCAAAGCAGTGAAATATGAAGGGAAGGTTTGAAACGCCATCAGCAAGGTATCCATATTTCTGACTGCTTGAGAACAGCTCTTCATCGTGCACCATCTAGACCTGAGGCAGTATCTGTGTAAAATCTCTTTATGCTGCAGTGGAACATAACTAAAGGCATGACTCAGAATCTGTAGTGACAGGCAAGGAATGGTCTTAATAAATACCTGATCTTTCACTTGTTTTATGTATCAACCACTCGCATGAAAACTTTCATGTCCTCAACTCATGTATTAGAGTGCATAACACTTCCCTTTTGATGAGCTTTAGTGCTGAAGTTGTTGAATCAAACTTGCCTGTACAATTAATTCTTATCCTGGAAAGCTATCAAAACACTATAGTTCTTGGAACTGCAGCTTCTGAAACTTTAAAGAATTGTGGTCTTAAAACAAACATGCTAGAAGGGAGCTGTTGCTTGATGTTGTTTTGTTGTCATAGAAAAGAAGGTGGCTGACCCTCCTTTTGGAAGAAGTGACCGCCTTTGATGCGATAGATTGAAAAGTAGGTGTGTGGTTCGCTCCGAGTGGATTGGGTGTCACAAGTGCTTTCTGTTTACTCTCCTCACAGTGTTCTTTTTTCTGTCAGATGCCTGAGCCTCTGAGTACTTTTCCTGTTTCTTTTGGCGTTTGTCATCTGAGAGTTTGTGGTATAAAGTGATAAATAATAACAATAAATAAAATATTACATTTGTGTCATTTATTTCCAAGTTATTCTCATCTCTTGCGTTCCTACAGTTTCTCATCTGTCATTAATTGAACTCTTCACAGGTAGACAGACGACCTTCCATAATATTGTTATATTGTTGTTTTTGTGCACACACCAATGAAAAATGACACCTTGAGTAGTGTGATTTCTTGCAGTAAAGAGGATGACATACTGACCAGTGAAAATAACAAAATGTTGAACTTACAGGGTTTTTTGGCTTTTTCTTACAGGAAGCAAAACCTTCAGCTGAGGACTTAGGAGATAAGAAAGAAGGGGAGTACATCAAACTCAAAGTCATTGGGCAGGTGAGTTTTTACATAATTGCTTGTTGACACTTGGAGGAAGTGTGAGTTTTTGTATGGTAGAAATGACCAAATGAAAGTTGATACTCTCAGTTCTTCAGGGGGGTTCCCCCCCAGTCATAAAGTACTTTCAGTTGCCAGTAATGTGTGTTAGTATATTCTGGTGTGGGGTTTTGTGATGCACTGAGGGATTAATTCATCGGAGGATATGAATAAAATAAGTGGCAAAGTTAATAAATTGCAGTCTTCAAAGTTGGTGTAGTGTACTAGGCATGAGATCAGCTTTCTTGGAGACGGATAGGAAAAGGATTCTGTTGGCTGGTGTGTTGGTAGATGTGAATGGTGCACTGTAAGTCTGTATTGAAGCTGTGTTGGAATGTGAATGTCAGGATCCTTTTTGAACAGAACTCCTTCTGTATAAAGAACCCCTAGCTCAGATGACTTAAGTAGGATGGTTTGTTGGAGTGCTATTGTTTGCTGCTGTTGAGTGGAGATGGATGACTTAAAGTAGGACTAACAGATGATTTAACATAGACTAACTACCTCCTTGCTGGCTTAATCAGCACTGATGAGAACACATTCAAAAGCTCAAAGTTGCCCACATACTTTTTGCATGGAGCTTCTGTCTTATCTGTAGCCATTTTGATGGTTGTAGCTGCTCATATCTTGTAGCTGCTAAGAAGGACTACAGAAGAATAAGACTTGAGATTTCTCCTTATTACAGTGTTGCCAAATCTGCCTGTATCCTAAATTCTAGGTAATTACTCTAATTGAACAAGGTTTCAAATGTATTTTGAAGTGCAAGCTTTAACTTGCCTCCTTAGGAATCTCAGAGCAGAAGTCCCCTGCATATGTATGTTTGTATTTTATAAGTATATCAGCTGGGTGAAGATGGAAGCACAGACTGAACCATGTAGGGGTTTTAGTACTTCTATATCCAAAACCTCTATATTGAGCCTAAGGCTATAGTATGCCATCTGTCTTTTTTTAAAAAGAGCTTCCTGTGGATACATGACAAATTTAGTGACTGATACATCATCCTGGAGGTTCATGTTATGATGCAGCAAGGTGTGCATGGTAGTGGAACTGAATTGTGTGTTAGTTTTGTATAAATTTTTCTTCATCTATATTAAGTATTTCATTAAGTTAGCATTTACTACAAGAAGAGTTAATTTTTTTCTTTTCTGCTCTCAGGACAGCAGTGAAATTCACTTCAAGGTGAAAATGACAACACACCTCAAGAAACTCAAAGAATCATACTGTCAAAGACAGGTTTGTGAAACAAAGACACTGTCTTTGAAAAGCAAATAAAAACCCAAACCACTTTTGTTGCTGTTATTTCAAATATAAACTTTCTGGGTTTCCGGTAGTACAAGTATAATGGATCATGTAATTTCTTTTGGCAAGTAAAGGTGTTCCTGTGTAAGACTGTTGTGAAATTTGTAGCAAGTTAAAATTACTGTTGGAAAATACGTAGTGGCTGCTTAGAAGACATAAAATTTGTTTTAAAATGCCCAGGCATGCATTTACAGTTGCTGTAGAGACTTCTGTTTCCAAGTAAAATTCCCTTAAAGCTGTAGAATGCTGCAGCTTTGGATGAAAGCAGCCTTAGGCATTGTTACAACCACTAATATGGTAATTAACACCAGCTATTGTGCCCTAGGTTAAAACTAAATCTGCAACATTAATTGTGGATGTAAGTAAATAGTAACAACTATTAAAGAACAAAAATATATCTTCACTTCCGAATTCAGTGGCAGATATTGTGGATTCACAGCTGCTATTTCCAGAAGCCTTGGCCTAGTTTGCCCTCAGCTTTGGGGACAGATGCCTTGTGTGGCCTTTTCTTGGATAAGTGTGTTGGAGTTCACTTCAGGGGATATAACCATAAGTAATAATGCTTTGGGGTTTTTTTCTTCGTACTTGGAGACAAGCTGAACTTGTCATTGAAGTGTTCTTTTGTGGAATGTGTTCTTTTTTGCTACCTTTCTGGAGTAGGAGGAGAGAAAAGATCAAACACCAGATATGTTTATAGCCAAATCCAAATGATTAAAACTGTGATTCATTTGAAAAACTCGGAAATTTAAAAATAAGATCTTGGAAATTATTCATGCAGCAGTCTTCCTGACTAATGAAAATGCATGTGTGGAATTCTTTTTTTAAGAAAGAAAATTATTTGCATGAACACAGCTATATCTCCTGGGCTGAATTCTGGAGGAGGATCTGTGATTTTCTTTATCAGCAGTCAGTGCAGGTTTTGGTGTCAAGTAGCCTTTCTCTGTAAAGGGACCATGAACACTGAAGTTTTTCTGCTGAGGTGGTTGCAAGCAATATTTGAGATCTAATTGATGCACAAACCATGTCACTTCACTTGCATTTGTTTTGCTCATAACTTGAAAGGGAAGGAAAAGATGAGGTGTTTGCCTTACCTATTGGGGTGAAGTGTGACGTTCTGCTGGAATACAGGCACTGTACAGTAGACATACTGCAACTTTATTTACCTTTGGGATGCTTCTTTCTCCTTGTTTGAATGGTGTTCCTTTTTTCCCCCCTCAGCTCTGCTTTTAGAGCTTTTACAGAACTGGTAATGATAAAGATTGTTATTCCTTCCTATAGCCATAGGGAAAGCAAGGGTGGGAGTTCACAAAGTAAACATGTTCCTCCTGTTTTCTTAGGATCTTTAATAAGACTGATACGCAGTTCAGAAAAAGACAAGACTTTCATATGTAATGTCTTGGGAGGGGAGGGTACAGTCAATACTTCAGTTACAAATAAAAACAAGGGAAAACAGCTAAGGAAACTTCCAAGTTGTTGAGCTGGAACTGCAGTGAGACACTGGAATAAACATGCTTTTTGGCACTCCCGTGCTTGAGTCACTTCTTTGTAGTCTACATGAGTGCAACAGAATAGCTGAGTTCCCTGTGTAACAGGAACTAACACTTTATTTTTTTGACTTTTACCTATGGGTTTTTTTATTTAAAATGTTCTTCTTGTAAACACATACAAGTTTCAGTAAGTTGTTTTTCTTGTATATCTTCATTTTTTTAGGGTGTTCCAATGAATTCACTCAGGTTCCTCTTCGAGGGTCAGAGAATTACTGATAATCATACCCCCAAGGAGGTGAGTTTCTTTTGGAAAAAGTCTAATCTAATTCATTGGAGAAACTAAATACTGTCTTGGTTGGTTTCTCTGTCCTGCTAGACTGTTAACCAGAATGAAGATTTTTCTTTACATGCAGCCGACTTACTGGACTATATTTAGTCAAATAGTCTGACTATATTTCACTAATTAGGATCTTTAGTAAGGCTGGTAGGCCATTCAGAAAGGGACTGGTTGAATCTCTATGTGTACTGTCTCAGAAGGGAGGGTATAGTCATGGCTTACTAGAGGGGGGGGAAAATCATGAAGGAACTTCCCAGTTGTTGAGCTTGAACTTCAATGTGACTTTGGAATAAATGTGTGTTTAGTTCACATTTACTAGATCAAAGTGTAAATAAACAGAAAACAGCTACCTCTGTCCAGTGACTTCCACCAATTGTTATGATAAAGCAGGAAGAAACACTCAAAATAATGACCTTCTGAAAAATCAAACAAACTTGTTGACTGTGAAATTGAGCAAGTTGCTTTCTCTGAGAGAAGAGCTGTAAACAGGCTTTGAGTTCCGAGCTGTAGGTGTTAGCTGTATTGTGAGCTAGTGGTGTGCTAAATATATTTCACATGTCTGTACAGCCACTGCATTCACTGTGATGTTCCCCCTTAACAAGGGGTTTAGAGAAAGGTAAAACTAGCAACTTCCAGGCTGAGGCATACAGCTCCACAAATGGGCTTAGACTTCACTTTAAGGCCTTTGCTTTGATTGGGATATCTAAGACTGAGGGAAAAGGACTAAAAATCATGAATGTTGTCCAGTGAGATGGTGACTGAAACTTCTTTCACCTATTTGATGAATATGATGGGACAGAGGAACAAACCATTGTATGACTTATCTAGGACCTGATTTCATCACACCAGATTTTTAACAATTGTTTGCTGTTTTTCTCTGTTCTCACAGCTGGGGATGGAGGAGGAAGATGTGATTGAAGTTTATCAGGAACAGACGGGGGGTCACTCAACAGTTTAGATCCTTCTGTTTTTCTTCCCTCTTAATCCTTTTTTATTTTTAAATAATAGTTCTTTTGTAATGTGGTGTTCAACACTGAAACTGGCACCCCATCTCTGGGAGTTTACTTTCAAGCGTCTGGTATTTTGAATTCTCGTGCTCATTTATACACTATTGTTTCTGTTTTCATTGTGCTGAACTTCTGTGATCCAGCTGCAACCTTGCTTCCCTCTTCCCTTCTGCCCTCCCCTTTAGGAATACATGTACACACATGCATTTATATGTTCACTAGGTTCGTGCATTTCAGGCACGAAGGCTGTAAGATCTGCCAGGTGGGCGAGTGTTCTTAATGACTTCCATATCTGCCCTGAAGTTTTGATGTGTGACTGTTTCACTCCTGGACTATAACTTTCAGTGCGAGATGAAGTTTTTCAGAGAACTAAACTGTGGAGAAATTGTGTATCCATAACTCAGAGCTATTTTGCTTAAATTGTGCTGATGGCCCAACAAAGAAGATTACCGAGTTGGAAATGGAAAAGCTAGAACTGTTGTCATCTGTTCCGTGCTCCAGAGATGGCTTTGCTGAAGACATAAAATTGAAAACCCTAATGAATTTTAAATCTTACCAGAAGAGCCCAGAAGCATTTTAACTTCATATAGCAATTAGTACACGCAGGTATTCGTGCAAGAATGTTCACAGCAGCCAACTGGTGTTACTTTGACACTCTTGTTTGTACCTTTTGGCCTGGGACGTGGGTTTTGAATGGACATTGTCTGTACCAGCTTCATTTAAAATAAACAAGAAAACCAATTTTATAAACAACTTGCATTTTCTTTTCAAATGTTTGGAAATGAGCAAAACCATAAAAAGTTATAAAGGATGCATGCTTTTCCAGTGACCTTAAGTTGAAGTCAGAAAAAAAATGTGCTCTGTAAATATACCTCATAAAAATAATTTCTTCTACTTGCCCTAGTAAAATACTTCATCTGCTTGCTTTGCAGGTGACTGTTAGAGAGTACTACTAGCTGTTTCTTTTCCTGGTAGAGAATATTCACATGTAGTTACATATACCTTCACTTCATGAACAGAATTTAAACTGAAATGAAACTTGGAAGGAAATAAAGATGGTTATTACATCTACATTTCATATGATATGGTACCATTAAATCTATGATGGATGACGTGGAAGCGTCATGATGGTTCATTGGGTATCATTATGAGGGTCTCATGTTTTAGCTACTTACAGGCTGTAAATGGTCAGTTTGAGAAGCTGTTACTGGATATGAAAGCTGAGATGGGCAGAGTGGAGTGGAGAGATGATTTTTGTATTCTCCCTACTTTATCTTTTTTAGCAGATAAATAGGACTTGTTTGATTTGGTAAATCAAGCTATGAATGCCAGCTTCAGTTAAAGACATATTTTGGTGCTTATGTACATGGAAGAAATTGCAGATTTTGGGTAGTTTTATTATGGCATTTGCTGTAAAGCTAGAAATGGCATTTTCTTTCATGCTTGTGGTTTGTGTTCTGTTTCTAATTTAGTAACATTTTTGTATACATAGTTACACTAAGCAGTTTTTTTAAGATTAAACTTTTTATTTACAAAATGTCAGAATATGAGGTTTTCTTGAAGTGTTTTATGTAATTCAGTTCATGAGGGAAGAGGGATTGCTGCTGTGATGTGGAACAACATGGCTTCTTAGCACTTACTCCAACTGGTTCTTTAGAATACTAAATATGTCTGCTTTATAGAACCAGAAATAAAACAGCCTTGAGATTATTACCAGATTATCTTCTAATTTACACTTGTATTATGCTCTTGTTTGCAAACAAGTTCCTGTTGTCCCTCTTTGCAAACTAGGAACTTATGTGCCAGGGTATAGTAGTTTAGTGGGGTGACTCTGGAAGCTGAAAGTGGAGCTGGGAACTGAATCCAGATCCCCAGGATTTGATGACAGTACTCTAGTTGCTGCCCTGACTATCTTTGTGTAGCTGTTCACTTTTCTCTTTCAATTCTGTTTTTATATGCTCATTTATATCAGCTTTCTAGCTGAAGCACTGCATCTAGTTCTCTTGAGACTGTGGAGGAGAGTTTCAGCAAAATACAGCTACAGTAGGATGAGGCTCAAGGCAAAGATTGCTTTCTGTTCTGTAACCTTGTCCTAAAATACATCTCTCTGTCACTGGTGCCATATCTTCTCTATAAACTGATTTGACCTCTTTCTCAGACTTGTTGTGAAGCCTCAAAGAGCCTCCACAGAGCTGCTGGTCTAAAGTCATGTCTTTGCTGTTAGAACTTGATAGAACAGTAGTAGTGGGGAAACTGTTCTCTGCCTCAAAGATTAGTTTTGAGAGCTCTGTGAAAAATGAGAAGACGTGTACCACACAGATGCACTGGTTCCCTTTTTAAAGAAGTTCATTCTTGGAAATTACATGTTGAAATGAAGCCTGAATTTTGAAGTAAGGGAGTTAACTTGAATTTCTTTTGAGTTCTCTGTAAGAGCTACTCGTTTTCAAAGAATTTCTTAAAGCTGATCTGGAGTGGAAGTTTTAAAACACTTACAGCTTTGGAGGATATGAGTGGAAGTAAAGTTTGCTTTCATATACTGGAGAAAAACAGAAAACCTTTTCTTCCACCTGCAATTTTTATTTCCTCACCTGTGTGTTAGAAAATTGGTTTTAAGTGCTTAAAAAAACCCATTGTGAGAATCAAACCGTCTTCATTGAGTTATGCAATAGAAGGTAGAAGCTAATACTTGCTTTATTTTGAATTGTGACAATATGTTTAATATTCACTATGGTGACATATAGAGGCTTTATTGATAAGCACTTCACAAAATTATGAGCCTTAGCAGATTTTCTTAAAGCTGCTGTGTTGAAAGGATTTGTGTATTAAATATAAATACATCTACATGATCGTTAGTTTGACAAAATGAGGTTTTTTTGAAGCTAAATGTGTAAGTGTTGGCAGGATTTGGCCTTCAGTTAATATGTCAGATAATGCTAACACTTGAATTCTGCCGCAAATTTTGACTAGCCATGTATTGTTTTAGAAGCACTACTGTTGTTTATTAGTTTTTGGCTTTTCCTAATTTAAATGGAAATGACATTTAAAGAGACAGTATTAAAAAGTGTTGACCTGTGCGGTGCATCTTCTATATGCACGTTTGAATTATTGCTGTTCAGGTAAATTTTTTAAACGAGAAAATCAACTTCTGAGGGACTATACAGAGATCTGTAGGAATTGTGCTGTGATGTAATCTAATTTCGTTTTGCTTTCAGAACCTGTACTTAATACATACCTAATGAAGTTCAGTTTCAGTTTAGGGACTGGAAAAAATTGATCATTGTTCTCCACAGGAGACTCTCTGCAGGAACTGCAATATAAATTGAATCTTCAAATGTAATACTTTGTTAGATGATATTAGATAAGCAAAAATTATAATAATCTATAAGGAAGAAAAGTTCTTACCTTGTTACAGTTCCACTGTAGTAATTTAGTAATTGCTGAATTTGAGATCTAGCCTTTTCTTATAGTAGCGTGTTTATTGCAGTTTATTGTTTTGGAGGATTCCTCTGGAAATCAGCACTGAGATCTTCAGATGTTTTTGTAACCTGGTAATTTCATTGTTTTAATACAAAATGGACCAAAGAATTTGTATTCTGGCACTTCAGGTCATCTGTCTGGATTAATTTCTACTGATCAAACATGAATACTTTTATCTCCTGTCAATGGGATGTATACACAGACTAGTGCTGCAGTTCAGGAAAATAAATTTGTGAATGAGTAGCACCTACGCCAAAAAGGAACATTGTTCCTCTCTTAAGCCAGGTTGGACTGTTGAATTTGACTGCAGCTGAAAGAGCTCACTGCAGTGACCCATTCCTAGAACCAGGGAGGGATTTATTTAGTCTTTTATACTGTTTTTAGACTTACCTTTTTATGCAGGTGAGCATGAGAAGACACCTGTGGATGAGGAACATACTGAGTGCGTTCTGCTTTGGTAATTTCCATTAGTCATGCTCCTTGGAACTCCAGACATGGTTCCAGATTTGCCTGTAGTGTTTATGAAGCAGATTGTAGACCCAGGACAGAATTCCTCCTGGCATTAGAGAACTGATGCATTGACTTGATGACACCTACACACTCAAGCTTGTTGCTGGTGCACTGGCAATTTCTTTGACTTTGCCACAGTACACATGGTGCCTTCTGTAGCACTGAGCCTTGGCAGGAGCTTGGCCTTCCCCTTAGAGTTGGCTTTGAGCAAAGTTTGCAATGGGCTGGGGAAGAAAATGTTTATTTATGTGAATACCTTCTTGTGGGCCGGTATGTCCTCCTGACACAACAGTATGAGTAGAGCAAGCAGGAGGTAGCAGCTGCTGCTCAGCTGTAGTTATTACTTGGCCTCTTCTGCCTGGTAATGTTTCATGGATCACAAATGGATTTAGCTTTCCTTTAAGAAGGCCTGTTAGGCTATTTGCAATATTTGAGTATGTGCTATGGAACCTCACAGTTCCTGTGTTCTGAGGTGCTGGTAGGAATGTGTTCTGGAAGCATGCTATGGAGTCTGCTCCGATGGATCATGTGAAGGTAATCCTAATTTCAGATGTGCAGGAAGATCTAGTTGGGCTTCTTTCTGTTACATAAATGGGTGTTATAAACTCTAAAATAGTTAAAGAATACAGATGTATGTGAATTGCTGGTAGAATTTGGGGAAATACTGAAAAACTGGTTAAGAAGAACTGCAGTGTGCCTTGAAGCTGGAATTGAAGATATCTTAATGAACTCTTGAGGTACTGATGCTGCTCTCCAATGTTATCTACACTGAGAACTGACTACAGCAGTATTTTATGTAGGCTGGCACTAGGGGTAAAGATGTGTTATTATTGAGGGGAAAACATTAACTTCACTCTTTGATTAATACCTGATTAAAAGCTGTGCTTGTGTTTTGTCTTCCTGTAGAGCTAATCTAGCATCATCCTCTTTCTTCACTTGCTCCTCGGCTCAATTATCTTGCCTTTTCTCAGTTTTTTCCTTCATAATCCAGGTGTTCTATTGCCACATTCACCAGCTGCTGGCATTCCTCTTCTAACACCATTGCTTCTTTCTCGATTTTTGTGCCTCTTGAAAACATCACTAATAGGTATTAGTTACTTGCATTCTATTTAGGAAATAGTGTTTTTCATCAGTTTCAGATAAAAATACTGATATAATATTGACATTAGAAGTATTTAATATTGTCTCACATGAGTTTTTCTTAAATTACTATTGGATTCTATTAAAATTTGCTTGGCACTTAGGTTTTCAAGCTTTCCTCTGCAATTATTTGTTAGAGTATCTTTTTTTAACTGTGTAGATACTGGGAGTTGGGTTCTCAGGGAATATGTGTAATGAGAACATCAAAAAATGATCAGATGTAGCATGAATGTTGTTACTGCTAGCATCTTGCATAGTTTCATCATAGCTAGGCTGTGGAACTTCTCTTTTTTCGGGCTGCAGGGACTGGGGCAGAGAAGACTATTTTTACCGTATCTGTTGAACAGAGGAGCAGCTGAGGTATTGCAAGTTTGGGACTTATTGTCACATGTACTTCAAGGCAGACACACAGGCTGTCTGTCTTTACCAGAAATCATGCATTCTGGTGAATTATCTGCAACTGAAGTAAGCATTAGCCTTTCTATAGACCATCTGCTGCTCCATGTTCCTCTAACTGTTGCTTCTTCTGGAACTGCAGAAGCTTCCTGTGATAATCCTGCTGCCGCCAAATACATTCTTGTGCTGTTTTCTCTAATTGTGACTTCTTTGCTGCCACCTCCTCCTCTTGGCACCTCCACTCATCTTCTAGTTTCTGTTTCTGTAAACTAAAACGTAAATGATTATTAATTGCTATAGCAACCTGGGGTTTGCTGAGCATTCTTGCCAGAAGAGCAGATCCTAGCCCAAGGAGCTAAATGGATTGCCAAAGTGAAGGGGCGAGAGAGCTGAGAATAAAGAGAGGATGGGTGCTGGTTAGTGATACTTAACATATGTCTGGTTGGTTCTGCAAATTAATACTAAAAAAAAAAAAAAAAATACTGTCTACTTTCCTTCATGCTTTCTGTAAGAGCGCAAAAACCAGAATTATATTTTTCACATGTGTACTTTTGAGAAGGACATGAGGAATATGTGGGATACTGGTACATGGCTTACATGAAACAAAGATCTGGAGATAAGGGATGGAGGAGGGCACAGGAACAGATAGGAAGGCTCAACAAGTAGGAGCTGGAAGAAAAAATTGGAATGCATATTTGTGTAAAAAGAACACAAGTCCAGAATAAGAAGCCAGGTTATGCAACAAACAAGGAGGCAATGGAAAGCCTTGGCTGAGATTAAGATGTAAACAGAAGTAAAATGGCAGTAAAAGGGGCTATTTTTGTGGGAGGGTTCCCACTAAGGATGAGGAGGATAAAAGAAGGTTAAGGAGGTGCATGAAGGAAAGGAATATTCTCTTTATATTCTCAACTGGAAATTAAGGAAAATGAACCAAAATGTAGTCTGCTTCACTGAATGCTGCTCAAGATATTGTCCAAGCATCTTGATGTTCTCAGTCCAGGAGTTTGACTTGACTTTGTTTTCCTCGAAATAAAGTTAAGCAGAGTATGGCACGGCACTAATTTCGAAAAAATGTTTTATAAGTAAGATTTGTCCTTTCTTTTCAACCATCTGATTAAAACCTGCTACTTGTACTAATCAGGTTCTTAGAGATACCGTTTTCCTAGGAATGCTTTCCAGAGTGGTCAGGCATTTCTAGGCACGCTGCAGCTCCTCGAGACCACCCGAAGAGGTCGCTGTTCTCCCCGTAAATGCCGTTCCAATGGACAATCATCAGATGAGAACGAAGCAATGAGATGGTGTCAAATGTATATTTGTGTGAGCAGAACATTTCAAAGGGTGAAAGGAAATGTGATAATTATATTGCACAGAGCTTTTTTCCTAATACTTACAGGTTTCCCAGAGCTTTGCCTGAAGTATTTAGTGGGGTTTTTTTTGTGGGGTTTGGTTTTTGTTTTCCCTGAAGCTATGGCATCAGAGGAAAAGAGCAGAAGTGCTTTTAATGTGTTTTTTGTTTGTTTAATAAAATGCTTGTATCATTAAGGAATAACCTACATTGCTATGAGATATCTTTATAACCATGTAGTTATAATTGAGTTTTCTAGGGAAAATGCTCATTAATGGATTTAGTGCTGTATCAAAAGTGTGGAATATTGTCTTCACAAACTCACTGTGGGCTAGGTACAATTGTCTGAAAATATGAATTTGTTTGAGTTGGAATCGCCATTGATATTGGGTTTTTAGTGTCAATGGACATTTGGAAAACTCAGAATTTAGAGTAATGACGAATGGATCAAAGTTTTACAAAAAATGAACTGAAGTTAGTAGATATACATGCAATATTAACCTTAGGAAAAGTCTAATAGGCTGCTAGGCATGTATTTCAGGTTAAAAGGTCTGTGATGTTATGCTTTAATTTGGAATTTGCCTGGCAGTACTGGATCAGTTTGCTGGCTCCTTCTGATGCTATGTTTTTAGTCTTCTAATATAACAGAAGGTGCTTTGTTGTTATCTGTGTTTCTTCATGCTGGAATATTGATAGGTTTGGATGCATGTGCCTGGCTTGCAAAAGGAAAGACTACAATAGTTCTGTCATGATTCCATTCAAATGTTCCTTTCTCAAATGAGAACATTATCCCCACTAACTGCCTCTCTTCCATCTCCTCTGTTGTTCCTTTTCTAAATCTGCCTTCGTTTTTTCCATTTGTTACTACTGCTTTCTTTTTCCGTTTCTGCTCTTGTTCCTTCCTCCTCCTCTTCAATTCTGACATTGCCTTTTTGCCTTTTCTGTTCTCTTTCCTGTGCAGATTTCTCTTCTTGATATTTTTCAAGAGGAATCTGAACAGGAATGTAATTAATAATGACCTTAAGGCTGACATTCAGTGAATGATTATTATTAACTGAGATTTAAATTTTTTGAAACATACATGCTTTATGTACTTATTGAAGTTGTTCTGACTTATGTGACAGTTTTCCTCTCACTGTGGCCAACAGTGCCTGTTTTTTCTGTATGGTGAATGTTTTACTATTTTTTCTTCCAGTAGATACTTGCCTTTGTGATACCTGATTACTTTTACATTAATTTCCTAGTCTTTAGTGGCCTGAAGTATTTAGTCTTAAGCTGTATTCTTGAACTTCTGCCAAATTTCTGACTTTTCCTTGTATTTTCTAAATGTTTTTGAAGCTGTAACAAATGAGGGGATGGACACAGGGGTTTCATCTAGTATTAGAAAAGAGGATGTTGAAGAAACAGGTAAGGTCTAAAAAATCATAGAACTCTCGTAGCTGAGCAGTCAGCTAGAGGATCACTGTAGTGGAATGGGAAGGCTACAGACAGTCGGTATTTCTCCAGCTATAAGCTGGGACTGAGGAAAACTTTTCCAGGAGCATCAGAGATAAAACATGCAGCTCTGAACAGCCTTTTTACCATGCTCTGTGGTGTCCCTTTTAAAGAAGGCATCAGGGAGTGCTTCTGGGCACCAGGGTTTTTTTTTTTTTGTTTTTTTTTTTTTGAGACTGGTCTTGAAGATTTACAGTCTCAGAATCCGTGCTTTTGGGGGTTTTGGGACAGGTGGTTTGGGGGCTCTGGGCATTCCTGGGTTCATTCCCGCTCCTCTTCCCTGCGGTGCTGCCCCTGTTGGTGAGGGAGCATCTGTCAAATTGGGGCTGGTGAGCAGATAGGCGAGGGAAATGCCATACCTGCCTATATGGATGATGCTCAGATTAATAAAAAACCAACACAAAGCCTGTTGCTATGAGGGTAGATGAGTGTGGGGGTGACCTGAGCTTGGCTACGCTTGTGTAGGGGATGAAAAATGAGCTGAGGCTGCTGAAGAGCTCTGTGCGATATGGGGCAGCCCCGGGGACCAGGTCTTATGTTGGGCAGTGCTGCCCTGTGAGAGTGTGGGATCAGCCATGGGAGCGGCAATAGGAGCCCTCAGTGCCCTGCCCTGGCAGGGAGCCCCTCGAGCTGCCCCGCTGAGGGCAAACCTCGGGACAGGATGTGCTGAGGGAGCTGAGGGGCTCGGAAAGCACCTGTGAGGGGAGCCTGGTTTTCCCTCAGTGGGACGGAAAAAGCACCTGTGAGGAGAGGGAGCCTGGCTCTCCCTCAGTGCTGGGCAAGGCGCCCTGCAGAGGCAGCAGCCATCTGGTGGTGTTGGAGGCTGGCGGCAGGGCTGCCTTGCTGAAGGGGCCGGAGCTGGTAAGGACACACTGGGTAAGTCTTTGTTCTCTTTTTTATCCTCATTGCACGGGGGTTTCTTCAGCACATGTCCCTGCCCACACCTGCAAGCACCACTTCTCATCCCCAGAGCCCCACTGCTCCCGCCCGCTGCTGTGTGGGAGGTTCTGGCCGGGTGGCTGTGGGAGGTAAATGGCCTGAGCCAGGGGAGGACTGAAATGCTGTGGAGTCTGTGGGGATTGTTCCTTCAGAGTACGAATGTTTCAGTCTAGAGGTAAATCTGGTCTTTCCTTGTGTTTATGTAATGTTTGTCATATTTTTGTGGTGTGGGAAAGTGTCAGAACAAATCATAAATAGAATCGAAGTGTTGTGTTCTACTTAATCACAGATATGAAGACTCTTACTTTGAATCTTCATTTGTTGCAGTCAAAAAGGTGCATCAAATGCATCATCAGAACGGTAATGAACTTCAGACAGACAAATGGGGGGAAATATTAAGACTTTGGTGCAAACAACAATTAACATATTACAGACAAACTTGTCCTAATCCACAGTACTGCTGCCCTGGCTGCTCTCCTGAAGGCTGAGGCTCTCGGCTGTCAGCCCAGTTAAGGTGCTCACAATTAACCTCTGCTGCCTGCAAATGGTAGAAGACTGTGATACCCAGCAACGAGAAGCTGCAATGTGAGACAGGTGAGTTGTGAGCTTCCTGCTGCCTTTGACCTGCTGGTGAACTTTATGCAAACTTTCTCTGTCTCTGAAAATCTTCTACCTACAGTGCAAGACCCAGCAAAGTCCAACTTTCCGTTCCCAGGTATGACCCTAATGCAGACAGAAATGCCTAAATAACCTCAAACTATGTTTATTGTGAATGCATGCTCTAATACACATACTTAGGGTTTTCTGCTTTACACGTGCAGTCTAGAGAGAAAAATAATCTAGCTACTGTGTCTGCTTGTTACAATTTGTAATCCTTGACTTTTGATACAAAATAAAAAACACACACTTACTAAAACTGTAGTTAAAATAATTTTGACTGTTAGTGATGGTTGATATATCTTGCTTGAGCTTGATAATAAAGAAATCAGTTTTAATAGCAATTTATTATTACCACTCACAAAAAGCACAAAATAATCCCTAAATATAGGAATTTTCCATGGACTTTTATCATGAAAGCAACTACCAGGCAGAAGCACAGAAACCAAGTTGGCTGGATCCTCTCCTTCAATCTATTTTGAAGATTGACTGTAACATGCTAATCCTTCATATGCCCTTGTTATCTCTCCTACTGAGATAACTAAAGGTGCGTACAGGGGTCTTCAGCAAGATACAGAGAGATCTGTTTCTTCTTAGTAATCCTTAGTATACTCTAAGTGCTTATGATATATGGTGATGGGGAGTATTGATTCATCTTGCAAACAGCCAATGCTGAAATTGTTGGGCCAATTTGTTTGTTACATCATGTTGTGTGATGTAAGAGTTGCTGATAAGAGAATATTCATGTCTCCTCAGGATTCGCACACTAGGACTTGACCACAACTGCTGCAGTTCACTCTTGTACAAGCATTCCAAACCAAATGTATTCCTGTGCTAGTGGGTCTAAAATTTCTGCATGAAAACTTACCTGAGACATGAAGAGAACTTCAAGTTACTCTGTGTTCTCACTGATGATGATTTGCTGAGGGAAAGATGAAGAAAACTATTTTCCTCTATAAATTACAGTTTAGGATTTATGCTACAAGCTAAACCCGTGTCTACTGGTTTGTGCAAAGCACTGCTGTGAAAGTGAAACACCCTCCTGTTTCACTTTACCCTAAGAGTAGTTGTTGGACCAGTGAGGGAAAATAGATTTTCTTTTTGCTGTTCATTGGGAAGTCTCTTCTCTTGCGTACTGCTTTCAGAGCTATTACCTGTTTTTACTCCATATTTCTGCCGCATTTCCTGATGACTGGGAGATCTCAAAACTCTTGTTCCAGATTCAAGCTTTATAGCCTGTCTTTACAAAATGGGAAGATGGGAAAGAGTAACAAAAATATTAATCATCGAACTTTAGACTTGATTCCACTTAAAAAAAAACCTTAGGAAGGTGCAGAAAAACTTGCTTTTGTTTCACTCCTGCCTTAACTTATTGACATGTTTGCATAACTGTAAGCCCTGAAGCTCTTCAGAGTAATTTGTCAGTACCATATAATGAATAACCAGTGTAATTGTAGTGGCTCTAGCAGATAGCTGCTGCTCTTTTTGGACCCCACTTGTCTCCTCATTAATGAGGAAAGCAATTCCCATTCTCTTTTGCTGCAATGAAGATCCGAAGACTCATTTGCAGGTGCTTTGTGTATTTAAAAATGGTGAATATTTTAATAATTAGTTTAATTTCTGTAATGCTTATCCAAAGATTTTTAAGTATTTTAAAAACTTACGGTCTAATTTTTTAGTTTAGGAATGATGTGAATATATCTCTTCCAGTGACTTCAGCAGCAAATGCTCAGATTTTCTGAATAACAATCTACAAATACTGATATTTCACATTTTAGTTAATAAGTTCTCTATGGATGTTCTGTGAGGTCCTATTTGGTGTGTATTTCCTAAATATGGTTCCAAGAGATGTATTTGTAAATCAATAGCATAATTAAAAGAACAATGAAAGGCTTTATTTTGCTTCCCCAGAGATGGCTCTGGGGAGACCTTACAGAGCTTTCCAGTACCTGAAGGGGGCCTCCAAGAGAGCTGAAAAGGGACTTACACAGAGTATGTAGTGATGGGATAAGGCAGAATGGCTGTAAACTCAAAGAGGGTAGGTTTAGATTTGATATTAGGTAGAAATTCTTTACTGTGAGAGTGGAGAGGCACTGAAACAGGTTGTCCAGACAAGATATGGATGCCTCATCCCTGGAAGTGTTCAGGGCCAGGTTGGGCACAACTGTGAGTAACCTGATCTCCCGGAAGGTGTCCCTGTCCATGTGGGGTTGGAACTAAATGATCTTTAATGTCTCTTCTGATGATTCTTGCCTTAGAATAAATTGGTTTATAGCAGGCAGTTGATCCTGAGAGGTGTGACCTGAATGAAAAGATTGTGTATGAAGAGTCAGCACTCTCATGGTGTGTGATGTGGTGCTTAGGGACACTCTGGTCCACAGTGGTGGACTTGCTGGTGTTAAGTTAATGGTTGCACTCAATGATATTAAGGGTCTTCTACAACCCAAAATATTCTATGATTCTATAGTGCATTGCTCTTTTTGCCACAATACTGAACTGGGGGGGAAAAAGAACACAGATGCTCATTCTGAGCATGGAATGTAATAGATTTGGGTTAACATGGGTTCTGTATAAAACAGTTTACTAGGGGGCAAAAGAAATAATCCTGCTTGAATCTTTTAGATTTATTTTCATTTTGGTTTAAAAACTGATTCTGCTTTGAGGCCATTTGTTGTACATTCCACCGAAGGCCTTCACCTTGAGCATCTACTGTAAGTAAATGCCGAGGTTTGTCCAGGCCTTTATAAACTGTACAGGACAATCTGTGCTAAGTGTGTGTCTTCTCCCTGTGTTGCTCCACTCTGTGGTACTTAGCATCATATCACTAAGCAGGAAAGTCATAAACCTGACTTAACTGGCTGTTTAGGACTAATTTATGTTTGTCTTGTGTCATCCAAGTAGCACAAAACCTGCCCATCTGATGCAATTTTCAGCAGTGTCACCATGTCTCATCTTCTTGGTATCCATTCTCTGTAGAGCTTATTGGTTTTCCTTCAGCGTCTGTGGTGTGGTTATATGCTTAACTTGCAAATTGATTTGCACCTGAACAGTGAACTTGATGTAGCCTGTTTTTAACTTAGTCCCAGTTTCAAGAGGTCTCATCAAAGTGCTCTATAAAGCAATTGGATACTGTAGCAGTTAAAGGTTTTAATTTGAGGCCTCTGACGGGGAAGCTGTCTCTGACCTCACAAAAAGAAGGCAATGACTATTCCTTCTCACCATGAGTATGGACCCAGAGGCATTGGTTGCTGAACATTTCCACTGAGATGCTACACCATGGTAAACAATAATGTGGCTAAAATAGAAACTGAGTATAAACCTAGTCCGAGTCTCCTTTTCAGAAATGGAAGTTAATATATAAAAACCTGCTGTTTGTGTGTAAACTTACCCTTTTAGTAAAGTCTGCTGCATGATCAAAGCAGTTTTTCAATTGTGTAATACTGCATTCAACTTTCCATTTGCTAGTCTAGATCTGTAAAAGTGAAGATCAACTCTTGGTCAGGTTAGGCCAGACTCAGATTTGTGCAGAATGGTTCTTCACTGAACTTCTGTGCTGTAGCTGTGGTTCAGTCTGTTGCTCTCCGTAAATGAGTAACCAAACTGTAGGATGAGAGAATAGCTCCAGTTCTGAATTTGATGTTGCCCCCTCACCCCAAATTAGTGATTATGTTTAGCTCTCTCACCCCAAGATAAGTTTGGAACTTGATGTTGCAGTATCTTCTGGCTTCAATTACAGTTTTTTGATAGTCCTATCAAATGCAGTTTTTCTTAATGCATAGGATGGTTAAAAGAATGATTTAATACATCTTAATAAGGGTTAAATAAGTAGTTATGTGCTCAAATTAGTTGGGCATGGAGTGACAAAGCCAAAAAAATACCAAAATAATTTTCCAAAATTAGGTTTAATGTTAAAGACTTAACTAGAGGCAAAAGTGAAATTGCATGGCCAGGGAGTGGTGGGATTTCCTCCCTTTTTTATGCTTTTAGGTAATATTTTAGAATTAAAGATTTAAGGTTCAGATATACTTCTGAATCTTTGAACCAGTATTGAGCCTTTAAATGCTCAATGGTAGGTAAAAGGTCTCCTGAAATACTATGTCAGGCAACAGTAATAAAGGGATTGGTTTTTTATTTAAAATCCAAGTTTTCAGGTGGCCTGTGAGACAGACTAAAGCTGCTGGATTAATGCTGATGATGTCAATTATCAGACCCCAACTACTGGGTAAAATAATAATAGAAAGACAACGGCATCTCTAAACAGCAATTGTCTCTCTTCCTGACAAAGCCCCAGGAGCCAGTTTTCCTGCAAACATCAGCTGAAAGTGTGAGAGATTTAACTGTACAAGTAGTAGAAGATCTTCTCAGTATATATTTAAGGGCAGTACTTGTGAAACACCTACCAAAAGAATGAACTTCAGTCCTGGAGAGGAAGGAGCAGGATTTTCCCAGAAAGAAGCGAACCCTTCTCCTGGGAGTATTCAGTGCTTTTCCCTGCAGAGCTGGCCTGTGGTACAGGATGTCAAGGAACCAGCAGAGAGAGCCCTTGTTTCAAGGATATGAGTAAAGCTCTATAGACGGTACAACTTGGCAGGGCACAACATTGAAACGTGTTACTGTAAAAGCTCACATAGATTTTTAAGATGAAAGGACTCTTGTAGAGAAAGACCTTCACTTTCTAAAGACCTGCCCTCCCCACTCCCCAGAATATCCGGACAAAGTTGCACAAGGTTTACCTAACAGCGAGAGGCTTAAATCCATGCCTCTGCTGTTTTGTACCTGCTGCAATGCTTAGACTTTAATGGCTTGCCTGTGGTATGTGCAGAGCTTTTCTCAAATGAACTTTTACAATGGGGGCAATCTCATGTGCCATGGGATGTTGGTCAGGAGAGGGAAGAGAAAGACGTGAATTCCAGTTAAATATGTAATTATGAGTCTTGGAACTGATGTCAAATGTGGTGGGGATCAAATTGCATGTATCAACATGAACTATTCTTCCCTAAGTTGTCGGTTGCTGTTGAGACTTAGAACATTGTTAGCACTGCTGAAAATGGTGCATCCTTAGCATGGGAGAGTTGCTCTCATCCTGCTCAGCTTCCAAGGGTGTGCACAGTCTTATTTTGGCATACAAATGATTTTGCAACCCCAAGAAGGACCACAGCATTCCTAGCTGTTCTCTTACCCATGACCATTTGCAAAGCTGAAATAGGTCCATTTTCTTTTGTTGAGGTGTGTGTAGTTGCTTGGCAGCTTCTTGGCCCACGAGTAAAACCCTGTAAGAATTCAGAGCTTGAACAAATCTCAATGGAAGGCTTGACTGAAGCTGCAACTTCTCACCTTGCTACACGCTAGAAGCTTCCTGAATTCTTGATGTTGTGTTCTTAATTGGCAGAGGATCTCTTACCTTGCCAAACCTTTCCAGTGTGGGGATAATGAAATCTGACACCGGGCAACTTTAGTGTGGTTCTGAATTTCATCACAAATCACATCCCACACTTCTCATTTCTTGCCTGGGGGAGAAAAACTCCAGTATCTTTCTGTCTCCAGAATGGAGGCAACGCCTGCATAATTTCTCCAGAATGGCCGATTACATTGACTTAATTGAGGAAGGAGTTAGAAGATATCAGTGAGAAGATTATCAGCCTGTGTGTGATACTGGCATGTAGAGCCCTGTGCAATCTAAGGCTGGCCCTGATGAGACAGCAAGAAGGAAGCAGTGATGGCAGCATGAAAAACGTTTTGCTGACATATCTTACAATTGTCACTAAAGGTTGAAGTGCAGATGGAAGAACAAGGAAACTACCTGGTGCTAAACAGAGTTCATTCTTTAAATGTGGAGTACTGACTTCAGGAGAACAACTTCAGAAGCTCTTAAGCCTTGCATGAATTCTCACTAGTATTTTCGCAGGCTTGTTTCTTACTGTTTTGTGCTGTGGTAAGTGTAAATGGCTTTGTCACAGAGCTGACCAGCTGCAGAAAGCATCAGAAACAAAGGGTGTCTGCCTGTAGCTCTGGATATTTAGCTCTTCTTGATCTGAGGGACTATGTTATTTCTGCTGCCTTGCTGCCCCCGTCTCCCTCACTAGAAAAATGCAGTTCAAGTCTTTTTTTAGTATTTACTGTGAGTTCCACCAGCCCACACTGCTGCTTCTATAGTGTCATATTGTCATCCACTGTGCCTTCATATAGTGCAGAGCAGATTGTGGTAGTGCTTGGCTCTTTCCAGCAGTAGCCCTAAGTTTGCTGTAAGGTACTGGGGATTATGTACCATGAATTTAACCAACATCTTCCCTTTTGTTCTCCCTTGCAGCTGCACTAACTTCAAGAGTACTGGTACNTTTGAGATTTCAAATCCTCTGCAACTTCAGGTCCTTACCATAGTATCTGCACTGCAGGAAGTAATACTTTGCCTTGAAAGATCTAGGGACTTTTTGGAAGGTTGTTGTAAGGAGAAGAAAAGGAAAAGAAACTAACATAAAAATGAGTTCTGTGGAAATAGCTCTAGAGGGAGTTTTTAGAGCTGAGATGTACAGTCGTAATGGGCTTACTAACAAGAAATTCTGTATGTGTGGAGT
>VYZS01089849.1:5538-35669 GCA_013400695.1 Neodrepanis coruscans | reverse complement strand
GGGTAACATTTTAGGCCACAGATACTGCTTGTGAATCTGAGCCTATTTTCAGTCAAAATGAATGTATTGAATGGTTTCAAACAAAAATGATGTGCATACACTGAATCAACAGACTGCAAATTAATTTCATGATCCCACTTGCATTGTCTTAAACTGTTTGATTTCTAATGCTATCTCCTTATTCATTTACTCAAACATCTTTTTCTGGCTCAAATCTGGAAGGGAAGCAAGTCTGAACATTGTGAAGCTGCCTGTTGATGCTACATGTTTCCCAACAAGTTACACTCAGCCCAGGAAATTTCTCTTTAGGTGCTAACAGCTGATAGACACACATGTCAAGAGAATAAAAACTTGGTTCAAAGTTAAAATACAGCAAATTCTGTTTTCCTGATGCAAAGAATTCTTGGGTAGCGACAAATGCAACAGAAAACATTAACTTGTTCCAATGAACGTCAAATATTACTATTTTAATGCCCCTTCACTTCAGAATGTCAAGAATGTCCTCATCCATATTCTTGGTGTTCTGCCAGTAGATCTGGCAGAGGACTCTGATGTGCCTCTTTTGATTCAAGGCTCTCTGCTGCAAAGATCTCCCACACAAAGTATTTAAAAACCACAATGGATCTCCGCCTCCTTGCAGAAAATATTGCCAGACCTTCATGCTCTGCCTTTTAGATATTCACAATTTTCTTCTATTTTTGCAAAACACACAATTGAGTTGGGTATATTGGATTCAAGGTGTAGTAACACTACTCACACAATGGAGTCACAGACTGTTTCACTATTATTTTGTCCTGGGTGCTCCTAAGTCTCTGTTCCAGTGAAAGGGCTGGGCCCTTCCTGCCTCTGCTTTACCCCTCACCAGCTCTGCTCTCATGCTGTTACACGATTCTGTCACATCTTCTCTGATTTTTAAGGTAATGCCTCTTGTAATGTAATTTCTCTTGTGCTGATATCATCATTTTTGGCAACTGGCATTGTTCAAACAGCAGACTCCTGACTGCAATTCTGAGTTCAAAGAACTCGTATCAAAGGTAAATATATTACTACCAATTTCATTTGCATGTCAACCCTCAACTGTCAGCAAACAACAGAACAGTACCTGAGCCAGGAAGCAAATAAAACCTTACACACAGCAGTAAGGACATCGTATCAAACCTCAAAATAAAATCCAGGAGTGAACTTTTGCTCTAAGACAGTCACTGCGCACACACCGATGTGTTCAGACACTGCCTCCAACCTTCCCCATCGCCTCTGGAGCCCGAGCTGTGTCTGAACGCACGAGTGAACCAGTGGCTCCCTCTACTGTCACGGGAACGTCAGCGCTGCTATTTCTTTCCAGAAACACTTAAAACTCTTGTGACTATCAAAACAATTACACTACATTAAAAAACCAAAACACTCACAGTTTGGATTCAACTTTAAACATTCCTTTTCAGATCGTGTGCCTGTGTTTCCATCTAAAGCACACACACTCCAGCCTTTTGGTTTTTTTTTTAAATTTTTTTTACATAAAATTCTGCTGAGCAAAATACAATTTTCTATTGTTAATTTTAAGATAACTCAATACTTTGCATATTGCATGCTCATTCAACAGCCAGGGAGAAAAATTATACATTACTTTGGATCTGAATCACAATTATTCCTACATTTAGTGACAAATAAGAAAATAAAACTTAATTGGTGTATTTCAGCAGAACTCTGATGTCTCTGGACTGTAGTTTCTGGGCTTTTTATTAAAAATATGTAATATTTTAGTTCTCTTATGTGCACTGAAAGTATAATCCCCGAAAGAGTCAAAAAATGCTCAAATGGAGACTGAAAAGGTGATGCAATGCACTTAAAACAAGTATCTTAAAACATGCTTCACTCGACTTAGCCATTTAAAATTCTATCATGCACTTTAACAGAATTAAGTATCCATAAGGCAGACAGTACAAATTGGTTTGTCATACACAGCTGCAGAGTTTCAGTAGCACAGTGGAATCACACTCTACATGAATGCATATACAGAGGTGAAAATTGTACAAATCTAGAATCCATCTGTTTTTTAAGATTCATCAACTCTATTCCATCTACTTGAGCACTGCAGGATTTCCAGTTTCTGCAGAGTTAGATACCAACACATGTACAAAACTGAAACAGAGTAGCTGTGAATACTTTGAACACTGAGTTGCACTGCTGTAAGGCACTTGGGTTTCCATTCTGTGCCAAAAGAGAACCTGAACACAGAGACACACCTACTTATATAACCAGACTCTTTCAAACTCCAGAATACCATATGATAGCTCACAGCAAATTAGGTTTGAATCTGCAAAGTCATTATTATTCTAAACTGTATTTGTGAAAGTAACAGGTCCTGTACATGAATTATAGCAGAGCTACAAGCTTCCCAATAAAACAGAACCATCCAGGACATAAATCAGGCCCAGACCTAAAAATAGGATTGGAAGCAGCTACACAAAATTCTAGCAGGAAAGGCAGTCATATCAGAGCCTGCAAGCTTGCAAAACAGAAGGAAACACTGCCAGTATTAGAAAGACACTCTATGAGTCACTGTTTGTCATGGAAATTTCACAGGCACTTTCTCTGTTGTTACAAAAGGCAGTTCAGAAATGCTCTTCCAAAACACAAGCTCCCCTAATATGGCACTGAAACAGAAAGGAAAAAAAGCAGCATTAGCTCTGGCTACTGGGAGCTTCACTTGTTTACAACTGGAACTTAATTACATTATATGTTCTTAACACTTAAGAGAAAAAGCTCCTGTTGCATGTGTCACAGAAATCTTGTACTCTGCCTCAGTCTCAGGACTTTACCCCTTTAAAGGGAGGGAGAGGCAAATGCCACATCACTCACACAGAAGGGAAGGTCCCTGTTATTTTCCACTCAAAACATTCCTTCTAGTTGAGTTTTTTCAGCAAGCAGAGGTTGAACAGCACAAAGCAGGCGTCAGGAACAGGCTCTGGAGAAAGGAATAGACATAACACCAAGTAAGAACTGCTTCTGGGCAAACATGTACTGCTCAGAAAGACTCTGCCCACCTGAATAATTAATTTCCAATTCACTTATACAGAAGAAAAAAAATAGAGACTTGTCTGTTTGGATGCAGAAACATATTAAAAACTTTCTTCCTCCTCACTTGTATTTTTGAGATTTTGTAGTAACTGTTCCTAATATTTTTCTTTTGTTGTTGCTGCAATTCTCTTTCAGGTTGCTTCTGTTATGGGAAAAGAGAGACTTTGCCTTCTGTTTCTGACCTCACAAGACATGTGAAAGGGCCATGCAAACAGACCTTCTTCATCCTCGTTTCCTCAGTGTATTTCAGCTCTTTTTCTTTTAAGTAGAGTGATTTCAGACCACAGGAAACAGGAGATAAAGCCACTAACACTTCAGGGTAAGGCTCATACATCAAGAGTTTAACATGGGCTCTGTCACCCGTGTTTTCTACTTCATGGTCTGATTTGATTTTACTAATGTGAACACTTAGTACCACAAACTGATTAAAGGGAAGATTTAAGTGTGTACAGAGACACAGACGCACAGTAAACTTCATTTTGCTCTGCTCTTGCCAGTGATCCTGTTGATCAGCTTTCATAAATTGTGTTCCTTTTTCATCACCTTATTTTTGGGATTGATCCCAGAACAGATGTAAGGAGGTGTTGCTGACTGCTAACTACAGTGTATGAGCTTTGCACAAGCATGTAATTTCTATATAAACAGCATCAAATCCTGTTAACATCACAACATTCAAGTTTAGAACTGGCAGGGCAAAGGCAAATGCAATTCTTAAAGATATTAAAACGATTTCTGAAAGAGTACTGACAGTAGACAGAATTTCCAACTCAAAAACCAATCTAAATATCACAGATCTTTTAAAGCATTCAAAATATCTTCTACTGGTGAGAGCTGTGAATTTATACTCTGGAGTAGTGAGAAGCATATTATTTCTCAGCTTAAATGAGCAGGCAAATGGATTTTCTTGAGTTTCACTCCTCAGGCACTAAAATTTCCCCACATACACAAAGCTTCTGAGCTGCCCTAAATACCAAAAGGCTGCTCAGAATCCCCAAGTCAGTCATGTCATGCACAATTTTGCCCTGACACCCTTAACCTTACCGCATCCCCAGCACTTCCAAAGGGCAGCATTCCCAGGATTCCTCCCGGGCCCTCTGACGCCACCTGGTGGCAGCGCTGCTGCTCCCACACGGGCTCTTCCGAGGAAAAGGGTTCTAAAAAATACTAACACTCCATTTAAAAGGGAGTACTGCTACTGCTTTAATAAGCAATTCAATTGAAAGAGAAGATTTGCGGGTTTTTTTCATAGAAAATATTACTACAAATCTGTAGTAGCAGTGCTTTTTAATTTACTAAAACCAAGCATCTATTAGCAACAGAACATACACAAAAATATCTTTGTTTATACAAATAAAATTAGGTTTTGAATATTCACAAAGTAACATAATAGAGCAAAATTTATCTTCACATTCATATTTGTTAGTCAGATCAGCTGTGATATAAAAGCTTTGTATAATATTCAGTCAAGCACCATGGCAGACAGAGCATTAAGATCTCTCATAAATGGATGAGCCACCAGTATTTGATCAATCTTCTGTCTTTGATCATAATCAGGAAAAATTTTTATCAGGGCTTCTCTTAGCTGTCCTGTTTCTGAGGCAGATCTCTGTGGTGGATAAGCCTGTATGTTTTTTTCCAGGGGGAGCCACGGTAATGAACGATCATGTACTTGGCCTTGAGGCTGGTGACTGCTACTGGTTGCTTTGGGAATGAAGAAAGGTGTCTCAGAATATTGTCCACTGCTCTGGAAAGGCCTTTGTGCTGACCAAAAATCCCTATGGAATAAAATAAGAATTTTTATTAAATTAAGCAAAAGGAGACAGTAGCTGTAGCTGTCTCTGTACAAGAGACGTGTATAACTTACACTTCACTGCTGCTTACCGAGTTCCTGAGTGGAATCAAATGAGAAGCATTCTTTCAAAGTGAGACAAAACAGTGGGTTTAACAGTTCTCAGTTTGAATCTGGCACAACTAATAACATTAATATCATGCTGTGAGTACTTTATTTGGCATTATAGAGCAACTGTGAAAGCTTATTTTATGAAGGTGTGGATAAAAGATACATTGAACACATGTACATTGATTCAGAACATGTGAAAATACTGACAGAGAAAAAGGGTTTCCAGATGCTCCACAAGACTATTCCTTCTCTACTTTGGTCTTTACTGCAAGTGTGCTCACATTTAGATCAAGGTCTTGTTTCCCTTGTATGATACCCTCAACGGAGCAATGAAATTCTCTTGGCAATGTTAAGATTTGAATACTCTTCCTTAATTACTGAAATTTCATTTTGACTTTGGAGAGTCATTGCTACTCTACAAACTGCCAGCCCTCCAAAATTTAAGGCCCAGTCTACTTCAAATGGCACCAGATTAACACAGAAATGTGAACTGGAACTCCTATCACAGTCTAGTTTCCTCCCACCAAGGGATCAGTATTGAAATTACAGATCTGTATTTTAAAAGCATTTGGGTTATGACACCTCCCCCACTACTCAAGTGGAAAGGTTCTCTAATTGTTCAAGACCCTTCCAGTTTCTGATCTTATTCTGGTGCCATTTATGCTTTCTGCATCAAATAACTCATGTAGAAGAGTCTCAGGGAAGGAACAAAATCAGCTCTACGCTGGCAGCTTTTCTGTCTTACCTGCCCACCCCAAAATCCCAGCCCAACCAAACCCCTAAGCTTAGGTCCAGTTCCAAGATTACAAATACGAACTGAAGTTCTTCTATACTGATCTCAAAGGAGTGTCTCTCCATCCCTATAATCACCACACTCACCTCTCAGAACCCACTCCATTTTCATTTTATGTTTCTCAGGAACAGACAGGTCAAACACATTGCTCCAAATAACATCTCACAGTGGGTTTGTATCAGAGCTTGAACACTTTCTTAGCATTTCCCGCTGGAGTTCTAGAACTGAACTTGCTTTTTTCATGTCCACACACTTATTTTCAAATCAGCTTGTGACCAACTGGTATACACATTTCACTTTCCTCAAATGTTTCCAGTAGATGAGATTCTTGCTCATTCTTCGTATTAAACCTTAAATGTAGCTTGTGTTTTCTATTGCTATTTTTAAATTACCTCTTGTTCCTAGAAGCTCTCTCAATATACCTCAGATTTTTTAGCATTTGTAATTCTTCAGCTGGTGAAAGGATAGATTATTTTCTTGTGCAAAAGAGCAAACCAATCTTCAAGTTTTAGTTAATGCAAAGCAAATTCATACTTTGAATAAATGAACATTTAAAAAGTACATTAATCTTAAATGAACAATATATGTTCATCAATATTTATAAATATTACTCAAATACAAATGCATTTAATGACAATAGCTCAAAAGTTGTTTTAACAGCTGTACTGTGCCCTCAACCACAAGGTGAAAGGTCTTTCCTGTGACAAAAAATGAGTGCAGTGTTTACAGCACCAACTGTCCCACTGGAAGTGACCAACCAAGGTGTTTTAGGTAACACCAGTGCAGTTACCAGGATGCCTGAGCACCACAGACCCAAACCACTGGCACCTCCCTGTGCAGTTCACACACCTCTGCTTGAAAGCCACCACCACCACATCTCAAAGGAAAGTTCTTAACTTATCTTAATTCTGAGAGAGGTCTTGATTAGACACATATGTCACCAGCAGTTTCTGAACAAACTGAAGTAACAAGAAAAAGATGTTTTTGTTAAACTTCTATATCCTACAGTGTTCCTGCTTAATTTTACTGTACTTTTACATTGTTTGAGTGAATGGGTAAGTATTTATTTCAAATGTGAAATCATAATTGTCTCAGACAAAAGTGAAAACATACCTGGGACAGCCTTCATTCCGAAGGAAATCATCTAATCTGGGTCCATTTCTTCCCAAAGGATCATCAGGAACCATAAATATGTCACCAACAAAAGTGTACTGGAGTAACCTGCAAGACAGTTCTGTCATTATTATTAAGGAACACCCTTGTTCTCCACATCTTTGTAGCATGGGACAAACTGCCTCAGAGTAGGCTCTTTACACCTTATCAGGAATCACTGAAGATTAATTAGTAAACTCATCCGAGATACAACCGGAACCCACTGTCAAAATAATTCAATGGGTGCTGAGAACTCTGCACTGCAGAACACTCAGCTTTTTTGACAGCAACTGTTTTATGACTACAAATGTTTGCAGTAAGAACAGGATGGCATTTTCTAGGTGATTAGAGAAGATTTTCTGGTTGTTCTAACTCCTCTTCCCTGCAAGGATCTTCAATTATAGTTAAAATGCCTGTGTTAGCAGAAAGCCACACAAGTAGCAAACACAGCATTAGCTGTTTACATTTAAGACTCAAAGCTTTTTTTTTTGGGGATGAGGGAAATCTGCACTGAAAAAAACAGCTCAACTAAAATCTGTCTGCAAAGAGAGTTTGGTGCAGTGGAATTTCCCCAGAAGTAAAACTAATAGCAGATGTTAACTCAAGCTCTTCAAAAAACCACAGACTCAAGACAACATGCCAAGTATTCTTGCTAAAGTTCCATAAAACAGAACCTGACCTGGGGAGAATTCACTCAAGATTTAGTGTAAATACCTACATGATTAGCAATATAAACTCTGTGAGAAGCCAGGGAAGTTATTAATTACTTATTTCATTAGACCTATACAGACCCCAGTCACTATAGCAGATACACCCTCAGCAGACATCAGGGAGATATTAGTGGGAAATTTCAGTAACAGATGATTATATCTTAATAGTAAAATGACCTGTTTTAACTGAAAGGGAAAAAAATTTCCACCCAAACTCAAGGATGTGTTTAAGAAGGTTNTTTCCACCCAAACTCAAACTAAAAAAAAAAAAAAAAAAAAGAAACAAATTGCACAGAAGAAACAGACTCCACAAGCTGAAGCAGGGATATTTGATAGCTAAATGAACTCAGCTACACCCAAAGGACACCCCACAACTGCAAGGAAATGGCTACATGGATTTGTTGCAGGTGTTTGTTCACCCTGTTTAGCTATGCCCATTTATTGTACCGGAGTGAAGAGTGATTGCTTCTGAAACCTCAGAAGTGACACTCTACCTACACATCAGCTATTGTGTGTCTCTGAAAAAAATGAGCTTTTCAACAAGAAAGGCTGTGGCAGAGAACTGCAAAGCCTGGGCTCCAACAGGATCCACACTGAGCTTCAGAAGTGACGTAGCTGGGCTGTTACACCAAGCCCTCATTCACAGGGGCAATTAGAGACATTATAAAGCATATGGGTTACAGGGACATTGGACTAAACACCTGAGATCATGAATCAACATAAATGAAACACAGACAGTACTTTCCTGGCATCTAGCAGAACTGCATGGCAGATTAATTAAAATAAAAAAATCCCACATGAAGGCAGAGTGCCTACAACTGCAAGGACAGCCAGCCTTTTATGATGTCACAGAAATGCAGTAATTACCTTTTTTGAATAATTTCTCTCCAGGCAAATGATTCTGTCACAAATTCTCTGAGGTTATCATTAGTCACAATTACACCTCCAGTTCTATCAGCAAGGTGTAGTAAAAACCTGTAAAAGTAATTTCAAAGATCATTAAGATAAGATCTAGAAAAGTAAACACTTCATTAGCCAAAAGTAAACCTACCTGCATGAAAACAAGCATTTTTACTACCAGGAAGTTACTCTGTTTTGACTCACCTTAAGCAATGTTTTGAGTAGCAGCCATTTATTTAGTGCAGCAGAGCCTTTATGGGAGGTTTTCTTCCACATAAAAAAATACACAAGCAAAACCCCCCAAACCTCAGGATATGAGTATCTGCAGATGTACTTGCTTTATGGGACAGTACAACATTTGGTGACATTCCAACACAAACTCATATATTTCCATATAATTTTTGCTCAACATTAATGTCTGTGCTCTGCAAGACAGTGTTATGGATGTTACTTGTTTGTTCTGTCAACACTTGTTAAATTTGTTATTGAATGATGACAAAACATAATAATGATCTATTAAAAATCCCCATGTTTGCCTTGGTTTTAACCTCTCTAAAACAAGCTTTTTGGCACTTGAAAATGTTTTAGCAATGAGATAATGGATGGTGTCCATTAACATTTAACAAAAGTGCAAATATGTTACCACAACACTTATTTCCACAGTAATCTTGACTGTAAATACTGTACCCATAGCACTTGATGTGAAAGGCTGGGTGTATATAAAACATTAGTGTGTAAACAACTCCAACGTGGATGCCTTTCATATTTTATTTTTTTGCTACAATAGTTAAGAAATCAGAGCTGCTATATTTTCACAAGGAAGGTAAGTACACTTTATTTATCTTTTGAATACCAAAGTTTTGAAATCAGGTACAGGATTGTGCAATCTAACAAAAATAGACATGCCCATGACAAACACTTGACAATTTTGAGGTCAGAAAAACAAAGCGTAGAAGGAAGGAGGAGACCGAAATCCTGTGGTGATCTGCAAAACACAATTTCAAAGCTGCAAGCTGGGCATCCATGGAGAATTAGGAAACTGGTTGTGGGGAAAAAAGCCAAAAAACTTAAGCAGCATGTGCTTTTAACTGTGTTTCAGGACTGGGAGAATCTGGCAACAGCAATGTCAGCACTAGGAAGACTCCTGCAACATGAACTCAAAGCTCACTCTTGTCTTGTTTACTGAAAGATGATCCCCACATTTTGAAGGTGATCTTTGATGCTCAAATTAACTTGGAAATTTGCTGGTACAAATGCACAGCAATGTTTTTATGCCACCGTGGCATCAAGAAAAAAATGAAGCTAAATAGTACCTGATCAGTAGCTGATTTATGTCCCAAACATTAAAGGCCATACAGGGACAGACTGATGATTCCATTCATGAAAATGTTTCTGGAAGACTAATTTCTTCAACAATGCAAGGAATGACATCTGAAATGGACTTTTTCCCCCTTAAAATTGCCATGAAAATTTGCCATTTTCCATGACTTTCTGAACACATAGGAATGTTTCTTAAAATGTAACAGATATAGAGCTCAGTCTTAAGCTGGATGCCTAATCTGTCTAGAGAGGGTGCAGAACTAGCTAACAGAACCATGAGTCAGATATTTAAAAAGACTTTAAAACTACATATACTCTGTACCTGTCATCATGAGCAGCAATTCTTGCTCCTAAAACCATCCTTGCAGGGGTTAAAGACAATATTCCAACATCCTCCAGCTGTGTTAAGAAATCCTGCTCTGTTAAAACATGATGTGACAATTAGTCTGAGATATAATTAGCAGAGAAGATGGGCTATTTTTGTACCAGTTCATCTACAGAAATGACAACGATAACTGGAAGACTGCTAATATTATAAAAATGGGAAGGAAGAGATGAAAACTAGAAACTAAAGAGCAAACAAAAACCAACCCAAAAAGGCTTCCACTAATGACAGACCAGTTTGCCTTAAACAGCACTTCAGTGTCTCACACTGCACATGGAACCCCCAGTACTCACCCTGAGCAGCCAGGCTACCCATGCTTTACCTTCTAGGAAGCATTCCTTCTCCATTCATTCTTCCCAGAATGTCCAAGGGAATAGTTACAGCCTGGTAGATTAAGAAAACATGAGATTTCCCTCACCTGTAACCAAAGGGTCACGTCTTGTTCTCCACTGTGGGACAAACACGGTGACGTTCCTGTGCCCGCGCCTCCAGAAATAGTCCACAGCTATTGCGATGCCTCGGCAGGAGAAGAACTTCCTCAGACCGTGGCTGGGGGGAAAGAAAGAAGGGACATGAAATTCTGTAGGTTTTACTCCTATGCACAAAGCCTTGCAAAGTGAAGCTGAAAGTCACAGCCAGCAAAAGGAAAGGCATATGGATGTTACAGATGAGGAATCTTACACATGGAAAGAGATCTCCAGCAAGGGAATAGATACATCACTTTGCAACTTCACAGCTCAGCCTCCTTTCAGTTTCTAAAGCAAAACATTGGAGCAATCAGAAGTATATTTGACTTTAAAAAAGATGACTGTTTAATAATGTTTCTGACATCTACTGAGTACAGATTAAGGTTATAATAATCCAATATTGTGTTAATTCCAAATACAGTCCTACTACAAAAGAGAACAGCTCTTGTCCAGTTTATTACCAAGGATTACATCTGATGAGTTCTCTGATGATCTAAGATACTACAGCCTCCCCTCCCTTAACCTCAGCAGTCTGAGCTATAGTTCTGAAGCAAAATAATGAAATTCCTTTGAAGAAATATTTTCAAAACTCTAATTTGGTGTTAATGGTTCTGCTCCCAATGACCTCATATGCCTATTAATTAACTGTCTCACCAGTCTGAGAACTGACTTTCTATGGAACTTCTCCTCACACATTTTCACAGATCAGAGACCACACCAGAGACAAAACAAAGATTTGCTTACCCAGAAAAGCCACACCGATTGAGCACTGATGGCGTGAACAGACAAAATATTTCTTGCAAAATAGCACAGTCTATGTTTTGAGATAATGTTAAGTCACTACAAAGTGTTTATAACAATAAGTGAGCATGCAGTATTTGTATTTTAAACGAGTCTTCCAGTTAAAGTGCAATTGCATATGATAAACCTAATTGTAAGCCCTTTTAGTTTTGAACAGAATCTTATCTTTGAACTCCACCTCAGCCTGCCAAGAAATCTTCCTAACAGAATGGTCTTTAAAAGATTTCCATGGAAATACTTCACAGCGAAACTCAGCCTGTAGTAGCATTCATTTATCTTTTACCAACTTTGTAAACTCCTTTTAAAAGGTATTTATTGACATTTAATTCTATTAAAGTTCTCTGAATTTGGAGAGGAATGCTGTATGTAGAAAGGCAGAAAAATGAGTAAGCCACATTTAAAACATAAAAGGCAAAAAATCTTGCAGAGATCCCAGAGGAAAAAGAAATACTGTATCACACTGACCCTTAATACATTTTTTAAAATGTTTTGAAGCTTAGAAAAGCAGCTCTTGATTTGTCCTGAATGATCATGAAGTCCTGCTCAGTCACAACTTAAATATGCAAATAAAAGCAACTTTACCTTAATTCTTCATCTTACTTGCTGAAGTTAGCTACAGTATGAATAAATATGTTGTTGCCAAACAACCAGAAATATGAAATACTTTATATGTTACCTGTTAACCCAGAAGTGCCCATTCAGTTTTCCCCCACTAACACAACTGTGCACACACAGATCTGTGGTCATGTAGTTACCTCTGGGAAACTACAGAAAACACCTCAGAGACAGCCTAGGACATAATTATGTAACACAGGGAAGTAACTTGGGCCTGGAAAAGTTTATTTTCTCCTAAACCCATGATTTTGGGAAGCCTCTCTGATCTAACAGCTGGAAGTGATGACATGTGTCTTACCCAGCCCAAAGCATCCTACAGAACTCATGGAAGCACTGGTGACACTCTGGCCTCCTCTTAGAGAGGATCCTGTTCAACAATTAGTTACAACTGAATACAAGATAATAGAGTTGATATGTGACTCTTTAGGATTTCCAATAGCCAAGATTAAAATCCATATTTTAAAATAGTTTAAGTGTTTAACAATCCCNATTATGTAACACAGGGAAGTAACTTGGGCCTGGAAAAGTTTATTTTCTCCTAAACCCATGATTTTGGGAAGCCTCTCTGATCTAACAGCTGGAAGTGATGACATGTGTCTTACCCAGCCCAAAGCATCCTACAGAACTCATGGAAGCACTGGTGACACTCTGGCCTCCTCTTAGAGAGGATCCTGTTCAACAATTAGTTACAACTGAATACAAGATAATAGAGTTGATATGTGACTCTAGGATTTCCAATAGCCAAGATTAAAATCCATATTTTAAAATAGTTTAAGTGTTTAACAATCCCCTCAGTAGCCTCATCTTTTCCCACTTTGCCTGAGGATACAGATGGAGTTTCTCAGAATTACCAGCATGTTGCTTAAAATACTCCATTTTGGTTCTGGCTGTATGGATTCATAATGAAAACAGATTTCTGTACCTGGAGGGGTTTCAGCAGAGGAACTCTGAATGCACCAAAAACCCTCCAAAAATCTGAAAGAGCAAGGTCTCACAGTGTTTACTCTTAATTATTGTTACTCTGACAAATGGAGGAGGAAAACAGTAATTTTATTATAATAAACTTCCACTTCCTCATTAGGAGGAAATACTGCATTTGTCATTGCCCATATTCCAAAACTACAAAAAAGCTCCACAGCAAATACTGACAAAACCTTTGACATACAGACTTGCCAAAACTGCTTAGCATGAAAAGAACAGATCTAAGTCTGTTCCTGCACAGGAATCAATTCAAGGGTAGTTTTGATGAAACAGATGTTAAAATGAGCCATGGGAAGTAAGAAATTCTAAAGAGATTACTCATTCTAATGATTCTGGTGTTCCAGTTAGTTGAGACAAACAAGATTATGACTGCAATGCCTTCCAAAGTTGTGTACAACAGAAACCTTGGAAAAAGATATTTGCAACAGTGGAAAACCCCTGCATCACAGTCAACCCAAGGAATTTCTTGATCTTTTCAATATTGTGTCCTTTTCATATGGTTTGTTTGCAAAGGGCCCAGGCAGCCAATCTACCAGAGTTACCCAACACCCTGTAAGTGTCCGATGTTGTTTCCATACATTTTTTGGTGTACCAGGGGAGTAGGAGATGAGGTGTGTGCACACAGATGTGCTTCCCTGCCCTGCATGTTTTATGGAGAGGAATGGAACACTTTTTGCAAATGTAGCCATCTAACAAAATAACAGGCCCCAGGCTCTAATGTGTAATGATGTTAAAAGGAAAAACATGTCACTATGAGAACCTCCACTCTAAAGTTATGAGGTGTCAAGTGCAAATAAAAATCCAAACCCTTGACAAGTTCTGACTGCAGTGTTACACTGAGCTAAACTCTGGGAACTCAGAGCAGGTTACTCTGAAATAGCACAATTCAGGCTTTAAATGTGACCATTGCCTAGTATGGAATTAATTAACTTTTCATTTTGAAACATCTTGTTATCCAAAAAGATCTCATCTACATCCAAAGGTTTGGCTTTCACAGCTTTGTGTACTGAAGTGACACACAGTTTACCTGCTAAGAACTTCTGGATCTCCTTCTAAGCACAGTACCTCAACAGAGAAGAGCAACTCCAAACAAGGCAGTCGAACATGAATGTTGTCACTAAACAAAACTGCTGTGTCGGAAATGAACGTGGCTACTGTCAATCCCAACTTCTCATGATGAAGCTTTACCAAAACTTACCAGTGCAGCCATTGCCAGGAGCTGAACATCCTTGCAGTGCACAGGGACTGCAGCTCACCAAAGACCCAGCAAAAACCTGGCCCCTGCCACTGCAACCTCCTGGCTCCCATTTCATTTGAAAGCTCATTCGGTTGTTAATAAAGACAGAACTGAAAACAACAATACTCACGAAAATGCCACATTGCTCCCATCAATAATTATATGTTTTAAATATGGTTTCCCAGGGTCATTTTTCAACTCCAGTCTGTAAGGCTTCTTCAGAGAGTCCAAAAATCTTTGAACTCCAGTGACTGAAGGATCAGGGTGATGCCTTCCTTGTCCCACTGGATTTGAAGGACATAATTGTGAAGGTGATAAGTGGTCTGGGACTGAATTTTCACAATTTGAGGTTTGGGAAAGGCGCTGGTGGAGAGAAGAGCTGCAGTGTCCCAGCCTGTCCTCAGAAACAGGAGGATTGTTCTGTACAGTTGAGGGCCCTGAAGATTTTTCCTGAACTGCAGCTTTACTCTCAGTTGAGACACGCTGCACATCTGAGCTCCCTCTGGCTACAAAGTCAACACCTTTTGGGGCTCCAGCTTGTAAAGTGCTGAAAGTTACAGCACCATCAGTTTCTATATGGTTTGACCTCGAACTGTGATTCTTAGAAAGGCAGTAAATGTCTCTCTCCTTGTAAGATACAGCTGAGTTTTTGCTGGAAGGAGAAGCAGGTTTGCAAACCAATGTATGCATTTTATCTTCTGCATCAACTTGCTTGTCTGGTGCACCTCTTGCCTTATGACACTCATTTTCTGTCTCCTTTGAAGTATGACTGGATTTAAGTGGACTTTCCCTAGAAACACCTTTGTTTTCTAGCTTTTGTGAATTATTTGCATTATTTCCTAAAGGAGGATTAACAGTACTAGGCTTTTGAGATGACTGTTCTTTTTGAAATTTTAAGTTTTCCTTTTCAATTTCTTCCAGCAATATTAATGGCTCCGCAGATTGTCCCAAGATACCAATAACTTTTTCTACAATATTTTGAGAATACCCCATTGTTCTGAAAAAGTTCACAAGAATCTTGTATTCCATTTCCTCACTGATATCATCACCTTCTTTAAGGCAGTAAGCAGGATCATGTGACTCACTGCAGCTGTCTGAAAGCAGATCTATAACTGCAGCATCACTGTGTGAATGACTATTGTGTGAAGATTTCACTTGATGATCAGTTTCCAAAGAGAACTGCTTTTTAGGGAGCCTCTCCTCCTCCTCAGAAGATCTTCTTTTACATGACTGCCTTTCTTTGGATGCCACTACCTCCATCAGAGGCTCATTTATGGGCACAAAACTTGTTTCAGGACCATCCGAGAACACAGTGTCCATCTGCTTTGTGAGCTCAGTTACAGGTGTGCCTGCACTGTTTCTGGCCTCCTCACCACCTGCCCTTCCATCCCTGTTTGTAGCAGCCACTTTGGAGGCATCGTTGTGTCCAAGCTCTGATGGGCTTTCAGAGCCTGTCAGGTCTATGATGTGACTCTCCACTTCACAGAAGCCAGGCTGGGTGAGAGCCAGGAGTTCTCTTTTTAGCGCACTGGGCAAAATCAGCAGGTCCATGGTGTACTTATCTGCATGTGCTTCCACAAACTGCCTGAACTGCTTTTTAATCTCCGACTCACTGTCATTCCCCAAACTTTCGTTGTTCTCGAAGAGCTTCACAAACTGCTGGACGTGGCTCTGAGCCATAACAACGGCCTCTGCTCCCCCCTTGATACTGAGCAGCCCCATCTCCAGCACCGTCACATCAGCACACGTGTCCTGGATGAGGCTGTCGAGGAACAGGCTCTGGGCACCCACAAAGATGCAGTGCATGTCCTTTGGGTAGTACTCCTTCTCCTCCAGCTCAGGCTCACACAGCCCCTTGATGTATTCCTACAAGAAGAAAGAGCAGAGTCAGTAAAAGCTGATACGGTCAGTCAGTCCTTATCCGGTCAGCAATGGACAAGTACATCAGAAAATAAAGCAAACTCAGCATAAGAGCTGTTAGAAAGTAAATACTGCCATAAAACAGGAAAACAGAAATAAAGTACAGGTATCAAGTGATTTTTAAATATATCTCATAGAAGCCTTTCTTTTGTACCCTGTTGTTTACAAGTAAATTTACTTCCAATGGGTATTTAAGTTGTAGCTGAGACAGTTTTAAAGAGACTTATTTCCCCACCCTGATTCTCTGGTCAAAGAGAACAAGCACTTCATGAACAAATGCCTCCCACTAGAGAATCCTGCCCAGGCCATAAACGTGAACTTTTAGAAACAGTTCGTAAAGAACATTCCCTAAGGCTTATCCCAGAGTTTTGTTACTGACAAATGACTGAGAGAACTCCAGGCTCTGAACAGTCCTATATTCCTGAAGTTCAGGTTTTGCAAAGATAAAAATATAATTAAAAACCTCAGTGCTATTTCAGCAACTTCCAAGTTCCTACAGGTAAATCCAAAATACTGCCTTGTTTTAAATGTGCAAAGAGTTCAGAGCTCCAAATACCATATACTATTTATTATTTCAGGTCCTATTATTTTGCCCCAAACTGTCTCTTTCTGTGCTTAAAATTCTGTAGTGTAGTAAAATGCAGTTTCTAAGCTGCAGTCCCTGTATTTGCAGACTCACAAATAAACCAGACTTTGTTATCTATATTTAGTCTCAAAAATCAGACTTGTTTTAAATGGAATTGAAAGCCAACACACGATAATAAATAACATAACACCACTTCCTGGGGGCCCGAGTTACATCATCCCACAGGTACCAAACACAAACTGCTGCTGCAGCAAAACCATGGGATTACTCTCCACACTCGTCATCAGGTAACTCCTTCTGCAGAGCAACAGGGCAACAACATCATCGCTGAAAAGGATACTCCAAATCTGGGAGCTTTTTTTTTACTCAGCAGGACTGAAAAACATTGCATGTAACTGATGAAGTAAAACACAAATCACCATCGCCAAACCTTTCAATGGGAGGCAGTGAAGACTCCAATTGTTTGTATTTTCTACTCAGTAATTCCTCCAGACAGTGTCTGAAAACTGCTCTGCCTGCAAAGGAAGTCAAAGCTCCCATACCCTTCACAGTAACAGGAGTAGGAAGCGTTTTGTTTGTTGTTATGAAAAGCAGCTTCTAGGAAACTGAAGTCTTGAGTTTTTTATGCCAGGCTTTAATTTCCTGGAAAAAAAGGAAGTTGTACTGTAGGTGTCTGGAGAAGAGGCGTTACCTGTGACAGTTTCTGGAGTTTCTGAGCCCAAGCAAAGTGGTTTGGGGTAAGTTTAAAAAAAATCAAACCCCTCACTACTACTAATATTTTCCTGACAAGGAACCACAGTACATGTTAAGGAACACCCGCATTACACAGTTCAGGAGTCAAGCCTTTGAACGCGGATTGCCAAATCTAAATTTAATCACCGAGCACACGCTCAGGACCGGCACTAACACACAAACGTATTTAAAAAAACAAACAGACGGGCAAACGCCCACACCCCGAGATTTGGGTTGAAAAGGCACCTCGGCCCACCCAGCGTTCGCACCGCATTCCCCTCACATGACAAACAGCTCGGGATGAGCAATGTGAATTCCAGCGTCACTGCTCAGAAACTCCCTCCACAGCTCAACTGGACAAAACATTGAGCGTGTGTGAAGACACTTCACAACAACCGGCCCCTCTGTGTCTGTCTCTCCACGCGGTCGGTGTTGGGGCCCGGCCCCGACACCTTCTGCCCAGAGGGACCCGCTGAGCTTCGCTAAGGAGCCGCTAAATGCCACCGAACAAGCGGAGTCGGCGAGGCGAAACACAGCAACGCCCAAACAACAAACAACTCCGAGGAATCTCTCGACTTTGGGAGGAGGAACGAGAGCGAGACGTTTCAACTTCGCTTTCTAACAAAGCCCGCCCCTCTCCTGGGTGTTGTCCTGTCACCGGCCGGGGCAGGAGCTGAACTGCTGAGCTTTAGTCCCCACGATTATGTCAACAAGCCGGAGCCTCGGTGGCACCGGGCACACGCCCCGCTGTTGCCTGGGCNCCACGGCAGTCTCTGGCCCCGTCCCTGTTGTTCATGGCCCCGCCCCCCGTGTGCTCCCCGCCCCCTCAGTCCCGGCCCGCTCCGCCCTCCTGGTATCCGCCGTTTAGACGTCGATTCACATCCGAGGGTTTCCCTCTCGATCTCCTCGACACTGAACAGCCCCAGCTCCCTCAGCTTGTAAGGGAGATGCTCCAGTTCCTTCATTATTTCCGCTGTACGAGCTCCGTGTCCCTGGTGCTGAGGAGCTCAGAAATGGGTTGTTCCCGGTCCCGATGGTTGGTTGTTCCCGGTCCCGATGGTTACTCCCGGTTCCTTTGTGTCCCGGCACAGCCCCCGGGGAGCGGGAACATTCCCCTGCCTGGTGTGAGCACCTTGCCCCGGCATCGGCTCCTGTCGTTTCATTTGAAAACCAGCACAAGTTTTCTCTCTGCCGGTGGCAGGGACAGGGGTGCAGCCCCCATCCCCAAATCNTCCCTCCCTCCCTCCCTGCCCCGGCCCGGCCCGGCCCGTACCTTGGCGCTGCTCACGGCCTTGCCGCTGCCCGCCAGCTGCACCCACATCCTGAGCGCGGCGGGGCCGGGATCCTGCGGCAGCGCGGCCCGCCCGTGCCCGGCAGCGCCGGGCAGCGTCAGCCGCGCCTCGAACAGGCCCTCGATGCGGCCCCGGCTGCGCTCCAGGAGCCGCCTCTTCTNGTCCCGATGGTTGGTTGTTCCCGGTCCCGATGGTTACTCCCGGTTCCTTTGTGTCCCGGCACAGCCCCCGGGGAGCGGGAACATTCCCCTGCCTGGTGTGAGCACCTTGCCCCGGCATCGGCTCCTGTCGTTTCATTTGAAAACCAGCACAAGTTTTCTCTCTGCCGGTGGCAGGGACAGGGGTGCAGCCCCCATCCCCAAATCTTTAGCTCTGAGAGCCCGGAAAACAGCCAGGACACTTTTGTACTTAAAAAACCCCCTCACCCCAAACTCTCAGATGTGAAGGGTGAGATTAATTCATATAAAGGGTCTCTGGGACTGCCGAAGGCTCTCGTGTGCCTGGAGTCCGCCTGTGGCACAAAGAAGTCGTCCTAGACCCAGGGAAACACCTTCCAAGTTCCCCCTGGGCTACGTGATTCCCACTGGTTTTGTCTCTTCAGCACCACAGCGAAGTCAGATTTTAGTAGCTCTGAAAGGAGGATGAGTATTTTATTGTCGTGTATTTAAATGCACACATTTTGTTTTAGCCTACTTGCATGTTACACCAGGAAAGGATTAATACAAAAATTAAAAAATATCCTTTTTCTAGAGGCACATGTATCCCTGACCAGAACTTTTTAACCGCGTGAGAGTTTGCAGTTCTTAGCACGTAGGAAAACCACACCAAATGCTGAGGTGCAGACATTGCTATATACATTTTCCTATCTGAATTTAAAATGTTATATCTTTGGGTCAAATATACATTTAAATACATACAAATTTACATCTGTGTACACAGGCTGTGTGTACACACATACACCCGTTCTACAGGACAGGGGTGTCATACTCGAGGAAGATGCTTCCCTGAATTACTTTCCTGAAGATTTTTCTCCCCGTTTTTCTTGTTTGGACGTTTGCATTTTACTTTCCCATGAAATTAACCTACAGCTCCCGTTTAGCGAGGCAATTTCGGAAGGGATTGGTGCCATCCGCTGGTAAAATGTAGCCACTGCAGCCAGTGTTGGTTTTAGTTGCTTACAAATGAAATTGTCAGCAAGGATCTCTAATATAAAAACGAAATTACCACCATTTTGAGACGCAAAGTCTCATTAAAAAGCTGAAAGAAAATTCTGTCTACCAGGTTAACACAGGACATCTCAGCTAAATGAGGGTTTACTGTGGGCAAATGCTTGGTGCTGTGGATATTTTCTTCTTGTCTGTTTTGCCATACTTTTTGTTATAAAACATGATATTACTCCGGAATTAATTGTAATGTGTATAATTCTATATATAGTCTTGATAATTTTATATTCAAATGTTATTTATAGCGTGAGAATGGTCTGAAATTGCTCTCAGGGAGGTCATTGTGACCCCATCTATTGAGATTGGGTAGTACCTGACAATGTAACACTCAGGACAAACTAAAACCCCCCTAAAGTGGAAGAGAAAATGCTTTTGAATAGGATTACTAATGATTGCAAACATGGGAGACTTTAATTTGTAGTCAAAGCACAAATAGTAGCATATTTTTTAAAAAGTGATACCACAAATAAATGCTGTATATTTGAGAAAGAAATATATGTAAATATATATGTCTAGAACTCTCAAATCTTGTATGTTATGTAGTCCTAAAGCTTAAGGCAGCCTCAAATTCTCACTGGGAAATTTTGTTAGATGCTTTAACTACTTTTTTTGTTGTTGCTGTTGTTCACAGAACTACAGAGCAAGAAGCCCCTCATGGTTTGAAATGAAATGATTCACAATACTTTATAAAGACCAGCTTCTAGGTCTTATTCAAGTGTCCAGTTATGCACTGACAGACATTTCTGTCTGGTGGAAGCCCCGGTGACACTTGTGATTAAGAGAATTTATTGCAGTGCCAACATCTTAATGAACTTACAGATCATCAACTCGAGAATCAAGAAGCAGACTTTCTGAAAATAATCCAAGGTATGGATTCTGTAATTAGTAAATTCTATTAATGAAACTTACTCTATACCTTAAGTTTAGAATTACTTTTCTTAATTCCAAATTCCTTCCAAAAGAATCTGACGTAAATTATTAAATATTTATAGAAGAAAGGCAAAACATTGCAATTACACAGGCATCAGGTATTTGGGAGCAGGTAATATTTTTCTTTTCAAGTAATGGACTCTGCATTCAGTTTTTGAGGCTTTTTGATTTGTGTTTGCTCGAGTTTCTTAATTAGTTGCAAAAAGCTGCAGGTGTATTGGCAAAGACTGTTGTTTAGCCCGGGAAATGTTCCAGGAGACAGTTTTGTATTTTGGTTTGGTTTTTTTAACATAAATATTTAGCTGTATTATTACCAGTCATTTTAAAGTTTCCACACTGTGAGACTGCTGTGTATTCAAACACTGCAGCTTCACTTGAATGAGTGACAGAACAAATGATAACCTGAGAGTATAATCTCTGTTCTGGGAGGGGATTGGGCACGACTGAGTTACTTGCAAAAAACACAAGCTGGAATGCTGCAGGAAGTGGGCTGTGCTCAGGTGTCACCCTGCAAGTTAGTTTAAAAACAGAGCACTTCATCAAAACTTCTGTAACTGAAAAAATTAAAGCAGTATTCTTACTGATGTTGTAATTAGGGGCTTTATAAAACTCTTCCAAGTAACTCTCAAACAGGTTATCAAAAGTTACACTCACACTCTTTAGTGTTGTTAAGGTTTTATGACTCTTGCAGCCAAGTCTTTGGGTTTTTTTAAAAATGGTTTTGCTCTTTATACTTGAGCAAAGAAGGATGAGAAGAGGTGTAAAACCTTCCACGTCTGAATGATGTCAGTTTGGAGTTGGAGTTCAAAAAATCTGTTAAAAGGTTAAAAAAGATAGAAATTGCTATTCTACTGTATATGTGGTCCTGTTTACTTCAATTAGACTGACTAAAGGCTGATTTACCTTAGTCAGGCTTTCCAGAATCTGGTCTTAAATTTGAATAATATTGTAATGTCTAAAAAAGAATGGTAATATTTAGTATGTATTTTAGAACAATATTTTTTCTTCAATTAAAGAAGAGTATTCTTTTCCCTCTGAATACATCATGCTTTTTAAACTTTTGTGTGTGGGGAGTAAGATGGGCCAGACTTTCAGTACATACATTGAGTTTTACACAGTTAAAGTGTGTGAAAATATTTCTGATAGATTTTCATGGTAACTGATCCTCCCTTGAGAGATCTGTATGAAAACCACAAAAAAATTGGGATCACAGACTTTCTGTGAGCATAAGGTCTAATATCTAATCCTAAATCTAAAATCAGTGGGGTTAATCATCAGATGTTGTAAATCAGAACATTTCCAACAATTTCAATAATGTTTTATTTAAACCAACTGGGCTTGTGTAATAGTGGTGTAAAAAAGCAAATTGAACTCACTTTCTTTACAGAAGCACAATGATACATCTACATTTGATTCCAGTGGATTTTACTGCAGGCCTCAGAGCAAAGGCAGCTCAGTTAAATATCAGTGAAGGGGTTTTCCTAAACAGAGACCTCTGGAAATTGCTTTAACCCTTTCACATTTAGAGAGTTTAATGGGATGCCTCCTTTTATGTACTTGGTTTCACAGTGGTAGAAAAACAGTCAAACATTTTCAGGAAGATACCACCCCATTTCAACCTATTCCACAACATTTTTTCCTATTGTTGTTGAGTTGTAAAGTTCCCACAAAAGAGCAGAAATGGTTCTAACCAAATATTTCCCAAAATACAGGTGCTGCAATTTCAATTTCTTATGCTCTGACAATGAATGAGAAAATTTTTTTGCTTCTCACACTCTGGAGCAGGAACATCCTCGCAAGAACCAGGTAAAAGCTGCTCCTCTTGTGTTACATTGTGCTTTGAGCTGAAGATGTAATAAAACCCCATGCCTAATCATGCCAGCTCATGAACTATGCTTACTGATTTAATTTTGTTTATTGATGTGCCACAAGCACTTGTGTAGCCATTTCACTCTGCAAGCCTTGAGCAAAGGTAGGTGATAGCAATTTTAAGATTAGTTGTGACAATTGTCACAATGGTGCTGCAGGTCAGATCAAAGGCATTAATGTTCCTAGTATATATTTATATATATTTATGTAACTAGTTTACTTTGAAATGGAGAAATTCTATCTGTCCAAATACCTTTAAGAACTTGGTGGATATTTTTCACTTACACTGGTAGAAATCAGGAGTTAATATATTGATATCATTGGGTTTATTGTGGCTTAAAAGAAGAGCAAATGTGACACTAGTAAAGGCTCTTCAGTATTTGAGCTCTCTTTCTCTGAAATGTATTTCAAAAAATGACCTTGTTGCTTCACCTGCCCATCAAGAAATCCACTGCAACAGTGGCCGTGATACCAGAACTGAACTGGGTTGGGAATTGAGCTGTGGCCTCCCACAGCTCCAAGGCACTGTATGGGCTTTGTTACCTGTTAATGAATTGGGTCAAATTGCTGGCTGACAGCAAACTCTGTTTTGCTATTTGAAAAATATCATTACTGCATAAAAATTATTATTTGAAGTTTGATGTAATCAGAAATACTTAAGAAAAAATATTGAATTAAGTCTTCATATTTTATTCACTGAAATGCAAAACTTTTGAGAAACCTAGATTCTATATTCACTCTGGCTGTTTGTGTTCCTGAGAGTTTCCTCTACAAGGAAAGGCCCTTCATATATTTTAATTAAAAACCAAAGAAGAAATAAATTGTCCTTGCCATATGTCATGCTAATGAGCACTGCTTAGTTTGAAAATACATGTTCATAGTTTTTACATGATAATTTCCCTGTGAACCAAAGTACCATGTTTATACAGAAACATTTTCCAGGAGCAGTAGGGGGCATCATTTCACTTTTGTAATTCTTCAGAGACATTAACCTCGTGCATTATGTGTGTAAACGAAATTTTCTTTTTGTTTATGGCATTAATCCTGGGGTTAAGGTTGGCCTGTGGTGAGCAATAATAAGTTTAACCTGTGACTTCATGCAATAAGATGTAATTTATTATTTCTAGACTCTTTATAAGTGCCATTGCTCTCACTTCTACTTAAGATAAATTGAGACAAGTGAGCATTTGATATCAGTGATCTTTACATGCAAGACATAAATCGAATGTATTTATTATCTGAGCTTAGTTCTTTATCTCCTGATTATGTCTGTTAAACAGTGCATATATTTATTTTTTGTCTGATGTGTTAGTTGTTTTTTGTAATTCATAGAATATTTGGCCCTTTACATAGATTTTAAACCAGTAAATGTAAATCCTGGAGCGTCTAAATGCATAAAAACTTTATGAAATGTGGAAAAAAACAAAGCAAGCTGTTCATATTCATAGTATTTACTTGCTCAGTAAACTGAGATAAGGAAAGCATTTTAAAATTAATTTTCAAAGACAATTTAAAGATGATTAAACAATTACTGCATATAAACAAATTATTTTTGTAGCCACTACCATTCACTTGTAATGTATATGTATCTGTTATTAATAAAACCTCATTTTTTTAATGGTAGGTGAAACAATTTTAACTTCTTTAAAAAAACCCAGTGTTTTTAAAAACACATTAAATGTTTGTGTTGCTTTTGGGGTTTTAATTGAAGAACAAATTTATAACAAGTTTATTACTCTCCATGCTCTTCAAGCAAGAACCCCCCCCCACTTTTTAATTGTGTATACTGTGAGTATTTCATATTTTTGTCCATGTTGAGAAAGTGCTGATTCATCAAATATGTTTGTGTGGCCTGTGAGGTAAATATTGACTTAATAGATGTTTTTAGGGTAGGATTATTCAGGTAGAATGATCCAGACTCATCACCCTTGGTAAGACCAGAACACTGAATCTCTCTTTCTACCGTCTCAGGATTTTGATACTGGCGCCTATTTTTATCACAGTAATGATCACATAAAAATATTTGTCAAATATTTGTTAATATTTAATTTGGAATGTAAAAAGAAAGTTAAACCACATATTTGTAGAACTCAAACCATTTATAGACCCTTCACATGAAAGCTTAGATAGAAAAGAAGTGTGTAATTACATCATTTGCACAGCAGGACAGCCCATGATCACTATATTCAGTTTTCATATCACCAGGGGCTGGTTTGATGGTAGTTTCAGTCCTGCTCCTAATTTTAGAGTAATTGTTTGACAACTCAAGAGACTGCTGATGTCTGTAATACATGTTGATATTTTCATCTTCACTAGTTCCTTTAGTAGAAGTTGTCTTTTGGCTGAGTTTGCTCACAACAAAAGAGCAGTCAGTGGATTAGCTCAGCTCCTGCTGGCTGCTTACAGGTGAGAGATGGGTAGAATATTATGAATCCAACAGAAGCAGCTGCTTCTCATGACACACAATAGACAATGATGGATTGTCAGAGTAATTGCATTCCTTACAATCTTAGAAGGGCAATTTTGAAAATCTTCCTGCAGCCTGCCTTTCACAGACATATTTTGTAATTTCTTTGTAATTGTAAAGTTTTAATTATTTTAGATAGTGAACATGTAATGGTAAAAATTGATGTTACCATCATTTATGCTAGTTTGATACACTACAGCTGTGTTGGGTAGAATGTGCTTAAACCTGAGCTAAGGAGAAAGAAATTGTTCTAGTGACAGTGAAAAAAGGAAAGAAGAAAGGAACTGCTTTTTTTTTTTTTTAAATGTTACATATGACATTAAAAAAATTAATTTACTTTTTAATAGGCTGGGCTGCTGTATTTGAGAACACAAAAGCTGTTTGAAAAATGGAGGGTGTGCTGATTGTTGGTGAAGCAATAAAATGTATTAAGCTATTATTCATACTGTAACACACCACATAAAATATTTGCAATAGATACCAAATTCTAAGACTGGTAATCCTCCTCACAGAGTAGGAGTATCAGGGGAAGGTAACTTCCACTTGAGGCAAAGGTAAATTCTTCAGCAAATGGTTATAAACTGTTACTTTGGATATTGATCAGTTATTAGAATTCATATGAAAGTTTTAAAATTGAAAAGATAGAAAAATTTCTGCATGTGTATTTGACTTGTGAGCATATAGTAAAGAGATTATCTCTTTTTGTGAAGCAACTATTTTCCCCAGAATTTTGGATACCTGCTAATGTTATCAGAATTGTTATGTTTGGAAATTTCAATCTGGAAATAGTAAATTTCCAATAAGGAATAAAAAATGCACAGGTACAACGTGTCACTTAAGAGCATTTGCCGACCCCTGGGAGTGGCACAGAGGTACATACTGCCAAATGTCAGGAGTCCTAATTTGCAGCCATCCTCAGGATAAGTCAAGGGCCCCTTCTGTCTGTTGTATTTGCAGTTATTGATATTTAATGTGCAGTTATGATAAAAAAATATAGAACAAAATCCCAGGACTCTTCACAAGGCAGATATTTCTTCTGAATGTCATGAGCAAATAACTGTGAGTGCCATCCCATGGAAAAAGCAGGGCCACCATGGGATCAGGCCCAGTCACCATGGGTTTCTGAAAGGCAGTTGCTTGACAAACCCAATCTCCTCCTATGACAAGGTGATCCACTTACTGGATGAGACAAAGGCCATGGATGTGTCTGCCTGGACTTTTGTAAAGCCTTTGACAAGATTTCCTACAGCATTCTCCTGGAGAAACTGTCTGCCGTGGCTTGGGTGGGTGCACTGTTTGCTGGGTGCATTGACTGGGTGGCCAAGCCTGGAGAGTGGTGGGAATGAAGTTAAATCCAGTGAGAGGCTGGTCATGAGTGGTTCCCCAGTGCTCAGTACTGGGGCCAGTCCTGTTTAATCTCTTTATCAACACTCTGGTCAAGGGGTTCAAGTGCACCTTCAGTCAGTTTGCAGATGACACCAGGAATGTCAGGAGTGGGCAGGAGTGTTGATCTACTGGAGGGCAGGAAGGCTCTTCAGAAGATCTGGACAGGCTGGATCAATGGGCTGAGGCCAGTGGTATGAGATTTAATAAGATCATGCACTGGAGTCACAGCAACTCCCTCAGTGTAACAGGCAGAGGGAAAAGTGGCTGGAAAGTGCCTGGCAGAAAAGGACCTGGGAGTACTGGTCAACAGTGGCTGAACAGGAGCCAATGTGTGCCCAGGTGGCCAAGAAGGCCAGTGGCATCCTGGCCTGGATCAGCAATAATGTGGCAGCAGGACCAGGGCTGTGATTGCCCCCTGTGCTGGTCACTGGTGAAGCCACACCTTGAGTACTATGTCCAATTGTGTGTCCCTCACTTCAGGAAAGACAGTGAAATGCTTGAGCATGTCCAGAGAAAAGGAATGGAGCTGGGGAAGGGTCTGGAGCACAAATCCTGTGAGGAGCAGCTGGAGGATCTGGGGGGCTCAGCCTGGAGGAAAGGGGGCTCAGGGGTGACCTGCTCTCTATCTCCAACTGCCTGAAATGAGGTTGTAGTGAGGTGGGGTTTGGCCTCTTCTCCAAGGTGACAGGTGATAGCACAAGACAAATCAGCCTCAAGTTGTGCCAGTGGAGGGTTAGATTGGATATTAGAAAAAATTTATTCACCAAAAAGGTTGTCGAACATTGGAACAGGCTGCCCAGGAAAGTGGTGGAGTCATCATTCCCAGAGATATTTAAAAGCTGTGTGGATGTGGCTCTTGGGGACACGGTTTCATTGTGGACTTGGCAGTGCTGAATTAATGGTTGGACTCACTGATCTCGGAGGTCTTCNGAATACTTAGAAATAAGTTTCCCACCTGCAGGGGGGAAAAAAGCTTCCTTACTTGTCAGAGACAGCAGATATGAAGGTCTTTCATGAGACTCTCCATTTTGCTAAATAGAAATCTCTTTCTGCTGGGTAGATAATAATTCTGACAACTCTTCAGGGTTCATATCAAGTAATGCAAGTTTTTTTCTTTTTGAAAATAAACCCAACAGTGCTGAACAGTATTGGGCTCTTCATTCCATCTTCCTTTCCTGGGGAGTTTCTCCTTACTTATAGCAGGATTTTTTAGGTCAGAAGAATGGTTAGCCTTTAAAAATTGCGGGTTAAAGTTTGGTGAAAAAGAAAGTTGTGGTTCATGTGGAGAAGAGAAGCACTTTGGTAGCTGAAGATGAATTAAAGTCTCACAGCAGGGAGTTGCTGCTGACCTGTTACCTCGAATCATTCCGGAGCTTTTCTGGGATGGACATTTGCTCCAACTGCAGCTGAGTCATTGGTGTACCTGAACTGATAGTTTCTGGTGCAGATTCTTTGCAGAAGTGGAAAGATTTGAATAAGATTAAATTCTTCACATGCAATTAGAATATTTGCATGTCCATGTGAGAAATTTGTGTTGGTGCTGCTATCAATGGCTTTTCATTGGGGCATATTCTTAGACAAAGACTTAAATGATAAAGAAACTCAGTGAGAAACTATAAAGTGAGTGAAAATTTCCTGTCATACAAATAAAAGCAAAAGGCTGAGAATTGTTTTGAAACTATCTTGTGTGGGAGACACTGTGTAATTGTGGTGGTTTGTTCTTTCCCCTAATGTCTGCATTGCTTTGGCCAGTGGCCAGGAGAAGAATTGCATTCTGACAGTTTTGCCTTTTTATAATCCTATCAAATACTCTTAACTACCCAATTAAGGCAGTTTCTCTTCCACTAACATGCTTTTTTCCCTTGTATTTTCCATCAAGACTTTTTTTCCTAAGTTTAAATACTTGAATTACTGCTTCAAAACGACAGTTGAACATTTTTAGATATGCTGAGATCACTTCAGGTGATTTTTTTCTGATAGGTTGTTATGACTTAAGGGCTCTACAGATCTGAATGCAGTGGCATCTGAATGAAGCTTCTATGCATGTGGAGTCTGGCCGTGGGTTTCAATGTGTTGTCTTTTCTCTCTGTGCTTTTGTAACATAAAAAAATATTTCTGGGAATTTCCAAGGAGTACACTACGCTTCATTTTTAGTTGTCAAGATAGCTGACAGTTTATTATGGTAACCATGAATAAATTATTCCAGGGTTCACACTTAAAACAAGGGCAGAAATGCTTCCTTTTTTTAAAAGAAAAAGCTGACATTTTAAATTTATATTAAGCATAATATCACCTGGATACGCACTGCATGAAAATGTAGACTATTCATAATGAATTATTAACCCAAAGCTTTTACCCTTTCTTAGATGCACTGAAGTTACTCTGCAGGGTAGTACAGAGATATGAACCTGGGAGAGAATAGGAGGTTTCTAATAAGATGTATAACAGGCTATAATATCAGTGGATGCCATTGTTCAGCAGATATTTTCCATAAGAGAAAGTTTTTTATCACTCAGTGTTGTGCAGAGACCTCTGANTGGGGAAGGGTCTGGAGCACAAATCCTGTGAGGAGCAGCTGGAGGATCTGGGGGGCTCAGCCTGGAGGAAAGGGGGCTCAGGGGTGACCTGCTCTCTATCTCCAACTGCCTGAAATGAGGTTGTAGTGAGGTGGGGTTTGGCCTCTTCTCCAAGGTGACAGGTGATAGCACAAGACAAATCAGCCTCAAGTTGTGCCAGTGGAGGGTTAGATTGGATATTAGAAAAAATTTATTCACCAAAAAGGTTGTCGAACATTGGAACAGGCTGCCCAGGAAAGTGGTGGAGTCATCATTCCCAGAGATATTTAAAAGCTGTGTGGATGTGGCTCTTGGGGACACGGTTTCATTGTGGACTTGGCAGTGCTGAATTAATGGTTGGACTCACTGATCTCGGAGGTCTTCTCTAACCCAAAGCATTCTATGATTTCATCTGCTTCAGAAAAATTGTCCCTGAAGTGATTTTAACACAGTTACTACTTTTTTTGCTGTCAGTGTATCTTCCCCACGTTGATTGAGAATGTCATGTTGGTAGTAAGAGGGGAAAGGAATGGAAAGAGAAATACTGATCTGGAGATGTTATTCCTACATTTACATTGCTGGACTTTCATCTCTCATGTCCTTTTCCAGAATGAATTGTAACAAATGGCAGATACTATAAAAAAATTTGTTTCAAAGCCTCTTTCTTAATTCTTTTTTGTTTGTTCATTTGTTTTTGATCAAATGAAAATCAAAAGTGTCTGCGTGACATACAGTGTCTGCTGTGGATAAGACAGAGATATGTACATACATATAATGCATACATAATATAAATAAAATTTAAATATATAATATATAAATATTCAATTATGTTATA
>VYZS01089845.1:37053-49429 GCA_013400695.1 Neodrepanis coruscans | reverse complement strand
TCTTACATTTTTTTTAAATTAAGATGTCTGAGCGTTTAAAAGTGGTCGATGTGATTGGGACCAAAGTGTACAAAGATGGAGAACAAATCATTGCTCAGGTACAGTTTATTTCCAGTTTTAGTGTTTCTTTCCCAGTCATGGGACAGACAAAGCAAATTTTTAAACTATATTTTTTTATTTGTCATATAACAAAACCAATGAGTCTTACAGAGAGGTGATTATTTAGTTTCAAAAGTTAACTTTTCACATACAGTACTTTGAAAAACAACCCTCTTTGTTAATATAAATAAAGGAATCAGCACTTTTAGTATACTTAGAAACTACAAAAATGTGCTTCCAATGAAGAGCACTGAAGGCTTACCTCGTTTTTATCGTTAAAATATGGTAATCTTGTGAAAAAGAATGCAGAAATAAACTCTTCATGAGATCTTCAACTGAGATTGGCTTGCTTCAAGATAATTACTGGCTATCATATATACCTTGAAGGCTCTTTATACTGGGAACTAGGTAAGGGAAATAATTCAGAAGGAATGCAGACATGGAGAAACAGCAGTAAGGATAATATTGCTAATATTTTAATGTTACCATGAAACTAAAAGGGACCCTTTACATTTCTGTTACTCATTTTATTTTTTTTTCTTGTCCAGGGTGACTTGGCTGATTCTTTCTTCATTGTGGAATCTGGAGAAGTAAGGATTATAATGACAAGGAAGGTAAACATTCCTGAAACANATAAAAACCTCTTGGAGTACATATCAATATGTAAGGAGATTGAATAAACTTTGTAAATTAAAACATTTAAATATTGAAGATTTCTTAAATATCTTAAATGACCCACTCAGCGTTCATCATTTGATGTAAACTCTCTACCCTCTATATGCAAACTCAATATATACTCTCTGCCAAAGGGCTGAGATTTTCATAACATGAATCAGATCAGGAGCTAAACTTTAGGAGCTCTTGATTGACCCCTAGAGGAATCTTTTGCAACTGACTGTAGGGAGAGACTGGCCNGTCCAGGGTGACTTGGCTGATTCTTTCTTCATTGTGGAATCTGGAGAAGTAAGGATTATAATGACAAGGAAGGTAAACATTCCTGAAACACAGAACTTTTTATTTAAAAAAAACAAACAACTTGATGTATTCTAAGCGTTACATGATGATGCTATACCATTGTCAGTTAACTTTGCTTATTCAATCCTGAGTTCAGCATACTCATACTCTTTCTTGCTTTTTTTTTTACATGATATTTCAGGGTAAACAAGATCTAGAAGAGAATGGAGCAGTTGAAATTGCTCGATGCTCGAGAGGACAATATTTTGGAGAACTTGCTCTTGTAACTAACAAACCACGAGCTGCTTCTGCATTTGCTCTTGGCACTGTCAAATGTTTAGGTACTGTTCAATAATATTTTATATCTAATATAGGATGAAACATAATCTATTTGGCTGTTTTTATGGTCACTCTGTCTTTCTCCAGAATATAAGATTTAATTACATTTACCCAAATAACGCTTTTAAGTACATCATCTATTACTGTGTATTCCTATTTACATAATTAATTTGAAATTGATAAATACTATTAAGCACAGGTTCTCCAATATTTCTCTGATCATGTGGAAATCAAAATTGGTTTAGGACAGTACAGAGTATTGCTGCAAATAATTTATAGCTGTCAGATAAACGTCTAATACTTTGCAGATAGTAAAATATTTCTTTTCTCAGTAGACTGACTCATCTAAGAAATAACTCTCTGAAAAGTCCTGTCCTGTTTTATCACCATGACTTAAGCTTTTAACAAATTCTTTGTTTTCACCAGCTGTTAATTTAGTCCTTCCATCACACTGTAGTGTCAGGCACAGGAAAAGTGAAGGCCATGGGTTGTGCTCATAGACAGCCCTTTGCATCCATTGCTTCTTGTGGTCTGATGTTTAATTCCTAATTGTTTTTAATTGTGGGAGAACTGCAAAGACAGATTTGGCATTATTGAATAAGAGTTTGATTACCAAGCCAGTAACAAAAGGTTTCTCTATATTTTTAAAAATTCTTAACTCCAAACACTCAGAGATGATCAGGCAAAAAAGATAAAAGATGTTAGGAAAGAACAAGAGACAGTGTCATTACACAGTGTGGTGAGTAACAAAGATCTCTGGCACTTCTGAAATAGCAGAGATATTGAACATTTTTCAGGAGACAAGAGATTACAGGCCAACAAGTTGGAAGTACAAAGTTTCCTTCCTGTCCTGTTGGCTGGAACTATAAAGGATCACATTATGTGATGAAGTAAAGAAAATATTCTGGTTGGCTGTGCACTGACATTGCGTATGAATTACTGTCTTCAGCGTTTTGTACATTTGCTGGGACATAAGTATGTGTTAAAATTTCCACTGTGGATGGAAACAAGTGAAAAGAACAAGGAAACAGGCTAAGTTAGACACCAAGTACAGTCAACATCAGTTAAGAATGTGGCTTTCTGAAATCTCACGGGTCTTAAAACTTAATTTTGTGACGGAATCCAGGACCCTTCAGACTTCTTCACCAGCTCTTGGGTAACATAAATCTTAATGTGCAAATAGTTTCAAAATAAGTTAACACAGAAAATTCAAGTTTATTTATGAAGTTTCAAAACAGCAATGTTGATCTTGGTTTTGCTAAGGTAAGAGGTTCTCTTTTGTGCAAACAATGTATATGGCTCAGTAGTATCTGTTGTCATTTAAAATTTTATATTTGAATGTCATAAATACCAAGATTAGTGTCTGTAACTGATGAACACATCATATTCTTTCTCTTTCTTTCCCTTGTTATCGTAGTTATGGATGTGCAGGCATTTGAAAGGCTTTTGGGACCTTGTATGGAAATTCTGAAAAGAAACATTGCAAACTATGAAGAGCAGCTAGTTGCTCTGTTTGGAACAAACATGGACATTGCCGATACCACTGCATGAACTAAACGTTGGAGCAACAAGATCTGTTATGAGAATATAGCACAGTAGTGGTTAGTCCACTGAGAAATTGTCTCTTTTCCTATAGATGCCAAGCATTTTCTGTGATTTTAAGAATGGGTTTGGGTTTGTTTGGTTTGGTTTGGTTTTGGTTGGGGTTTTTTTGTTTGGTTTTGTTTAGTTTTGGGGTTTTTTTTACTTCTTACAGTGGAATACTAGTAAACAAAATATCAATTCAATAAATTGTGGGTTTGATTTTTAAAAGTGCTTAGAGTTGATGGTTTCATCTGCTGTTAATTTGTGGTAGCACAGCACCTTTGAAAATCAAGTCCTTTAACACAACATTTCCGTAACAAATAGATTAAAAACCCCACATGAGATGAACTTGTTAAACCAGCTTCTGTTCTTCAAAAAGTTACAACTTTTCTGGAAAGACTGTTAGTTTGAATGTGATATGTTGAAAGTATTAGTGCACACAAAGTGTTTATATGTATTAATACAGAAGATATACAGTAGATATTACTTTCTGACTACTACAGTTGTCAGGATTTTATGTTGCATTTATCACAGATGTAGTGAATCACAAGATTACTCGTAAGATAAAGCATGACAATGCGTTTTGTGTAACGCTCATGACCCAAATCTGATTTTTAACATTTTGTAATTTGTTTTAAAGTCCTCTTTGTTTAATATGTCATGTTTCAGCACGACATTGTAATATCTTATGCAATTTAGAGGACTTGTATATCTTTGCAATAAACTGCATTTTTTATTAGTTACACATATTCTGTACTTGAGTGAGGACAGCTGACAAATTAACCTTAATGCTTTCAAAGCAAAGGCATGGGTCATTGTCATGTTCTACCTAATACATAACCTATATTGTTTTCCTTCTCCCTTGTTTTATATTTATTAATTTTGTTTTCTCTCTCTCTTCCGGTTCTCTAGTTAATTTTTTTAGATCTCACCTTTTTATTGTTAAATCTCTTACCTGTTTCAAACTAAATGATCTCTGTATATCTCTCTTCTTGCAGTCTAATCTGAGCTATCAAACATCAGAGTCAGTTACTGAAGTGATTGATATGGAAAGCCATGCTAGACTAAGCTTGTCCTTGAAAATCCTTACCAGGAAGTGCAAAAATATTTTTAATTTGAAAGATCAGTACTTCCAAAGCTTTGCACACATCTGTCATTGTTAAACCTAATATGTCTTGCTTTCAAAAACCTGTAGGTCACCATGAAATAATGTCTTCAGCCCTAATAGCATGGGATACCATCTGAGACTCAGAAGAGGGAATATCATCTTAATTAGGAGCACAGGGCTTATTGCTTACAAGGGTCTGTGACTGGAAATTTCAGGCACAGTCCAATTTAATACTGCTTACTGACCTGTCTGTTGATGTCCATGGAAAACTCGTGCACATACTGGCAATGGGCAGTAGTTCTGCCAAAATAACGCTGCAAGAGTTGGTGGAAGGCTGCTTATGCCCTGTTTCAAACACCTGAGTTATAACATCTTTCCTTCTTAGATAATGAATTTTCTAATGCCATACATTTATTTGTGTATGTTGACACAATGATTATCCTACAGTTAATGATATGTTCTGACAATTTATATAATCATACCTGTATATGAAACTATGATTATATAATTACAATATGTAATTTATATCATACAGTGTGGTATAAATTATAAGTCAGATTCATAACAAAATCTGAGCAAAATTTACAAATGTAATTTTTTTTTTTAAAACCTGGAAACCTGATGTGAATAATTGCACATATAATAACTTGCCTTTGTACTTTTGATTTATGGAAAAAAAGAGAAGCCTGTTATATTAGAAGGAAATGTCAGGTAACCAAAATCTACACTCTTGTCATTCTGTATGCTTAATCTCTAAAGGCTACCTATATTTTGCACTGGCTTGATGTGATTAAGAAAAATGCTAGAAATTACTTGTACGGCAGTAAACTACAGTCAAGGCCATAAATGCCAGTCATGATATTTTCAATATTGTTGGTTATATTTAAAGTTTCCTTACAATAAACAACACTTTTATATATAAAAATCTATGTTTATTGATATTGTTGTCTTTTAATTCCATTATCATAAAGTCACAAGTGACCTATTTATATTTATTAAAAAAATGCATCATTCTTAATGCTTCCATGTTGATTTTTATAAATGATGTTAGGCTGGTGCTCTGTCTACTCAGAACAGACAATGTGTTGGTGTGCTAACTGTCATAACTACTTTGTATTTGATGATTTGTTAGTAATTTGTAGCTGGGAAAAAGCTGTGGAGAGACAAATTTAGGATAATCAGAAACTGGATTTTTGAGCCCCCAAGTACACTTCCATGTTGCAGCAGTTTTATGGTATTGCTCTTGGGCACTGAATGATTTCTTTGTTGATGAATTCAAGGGGGCTTAACCAGCAGTGCTAAATTGTCACTTTTTAAGTTTCATCCAAATCATTATATCCTTCAGCATTCAGCACTTGGGATTTCTCCTGAATCTGTTCGTATGTACACTTTAAACATGCCAGTCTTCATGTCACAATGTGGTGAGTGTTCATCCTGAGAAAGAGAGCACACCATGTCACTGGGTTTTTTTAAAGACCTTTTGAAAGAAGGTAGACAATTCTACTAATTTTAAACAGTACTATGTCACATTTGCCTTGCAATACTATCTGTGTCCATGCTTTGGATATTAAAGATTTGTATCCTTGATTTATCCTTGTTTGTAGTCAGGTCACTAAAGAAACATACTTTGGCAATTACTTGGCACATATGTGTTGGTTTGTTTCTCTCCCTTCTCCCCAACCTGACCAGCAATTTATAATTCTGCAGATGATTTAAATTAATTTGACAGATGGTTAATTTGTAAATAGGAAAAAAAAAAAAGGAAAAAGAGCTCCAATTAATTTGTTGAAAATATGCCCCACGGAGTGAGGAGAGAAAAGCCTGCAAGGAATCCTGTACAGGAGGCATTCATGGGTTCACATGGTACTAAGCAAAAGACAATCCACATGGTAGCAAATGTTTGTTTACAAATGCCTTAACCATGGGGAAAAAAATTTGACTGTAGCAGTCGACCACAGTCAATCACAAGACAGAAACTCTGAGGAAAATCAGCAAATTTGCAGATTCCACCTAGCTGAGAGAGGGGAGGAGTGTTGGTTTGCTGGAGAGCAGGAGAGCTCTGCAGAGGGACCTGGACAGGCTGGAGATGGGTTCAACAAGACCAAATGCTGGGTCCTGCACTTTGGCCACAACAACCCCCTGCGGTGCTACAGGCTTGGGACAGAGTGGCTGGAGAGCAGCCAGNGTTGGGTCAAAGGTTAGATTGGATGATCTCAGAGGTATTTTCCAATCTAGCTGATCTGTGATTCTGTGAAAGCAAGTTTCCTAGGTCCTAGTGCTGATGCCATCATTTTTTAAATGTCAAATGACATTGTGCTCCATGACATTTAATTCCAGTGCATTTGAAACAAACACTTCTGAAATTATTCCCTTCCGGGTCTCGTGTTTGAGGTCCAAAAGTGACCAGTTGTGAAAATCCTGAGGCAAACCTCTGAAGAGCATTATGAAACCATTTACAACCTAAACCACTGTCTTCCCTTATGTTATCTTTTTATTTTGGTGAAAAGTATTCTGGTTCTTGCTGGAATGGTGTGTTTGGTTTTGGTTTGCTCAAAATGTTTGATGCTTTAAGCTTTCTGTGAGGTTACTCTGGGATAGTTGTGTCTTGATTGTGCCATTTTGTAGTTTATAGCATACTTGCCATGGCAAACATTACTGTTTATTCAATGCCAAGAGTTCCCAGATGTGAAAAATCAGTAACTGCTGGTCATCATCCACAGAACTGGCAATTTCTGGTCTTCTTTTTTCAGATGCTTACTGCATCTCATAGCTCTTGCTGAACAAAATGCTTTGATGAAAATCAGTTTGCCACAGCATGGACATTCTTACACGCTCTTGCTGTAGTTTTTATTTTAGCTCAAAGCTTTTTTACCCAGTCGGACATGTGATGGGTTTAGGTGTATTTTTTTTTTAGTTTCTGAGGTTATAGGTGGGCAATTTTTTTCCAGTTTTCTGTGTCTGTAGTTCTCAAGTATTATTGCAGTTTTTTCTGGGAAGAATTACCTTTTTATGTTAATATGTAAAGATCTGTGCTATTGACTGTCTTAAAAAAATTAGGATCATTTTTAAATCATTTGGAGACTTGTATTTCCTTCAGATATATATCAGCGCTGTTTCCAAGTTCTTAATCTACTTTGGAAGCTGGACATTCTGGTTTCATGGACCAAAGGGAAGCTGAAGAATAGGATATTAAAAGCCCAAAGAAAATTAGATTTTAACACTGTCTTTTCCTTCACACCATTTCTCTTTTTCCCTCTAAATGACCTTTCTTCTGACAGCCAAGTGAAGAGCCAGTGGCAGTAGGGGGCTGTGACACAATTGGAGTGACTGGCTGGGTCTGTGCCAGGACACAGTAGTCTGGTTCACTGGGCAGCAACTCTGTTCCACATCCCCTTTGTCCTACCCTTGTCCCCGCTCTGATGGCAAATCAGAATGAGCTGGAGTGCAGTACTGGTGTTACCATGGCTGAATACCATGAGTAAAGTTGTGTTTCTTCCTTAGGACTATTAGAGGCATATGTGTGTAGGGGGGAACAGGAAAGAGACAAAGACCAAAGTACTACATAAAAGAAGCTGCCCAGTCAAAATTGTGTGAAAATTTCTGACATTAGGTTAAACTAAGCCATTTGGAAAGTGTCTGCTGACTCAACCTTTTCTTACTGAGGTAAATTAAATTAGGATGGTCTAAAAATAGCATCATGGCATGATATGAATACTTTGTCTTTTCTTTATTGAAGGTATTGAATTATTTCAGCTCAGCAGCTCTGAAGTTTTGGGAGAGGATAACACTCTGTGCAGGTGTCTGTGAGTAATTTCCTGGCAGCCGAAGGAGCCTCTGGGACCTGCTCCCTCACATCTCTGAAGATGCTGGAAACTTGGTTCTGATTGATGTCTTGTTTGGAAAAAGCCATCCTACTTATCAAGAAGCTCTATCTTCTTTTTGTTTCTTTGTCCTTGTGGAGTCAGGTGGTGTGACTGTCATAAGCAACTTCAGCCTCACTGCACCTTTAGATTTTTGGCTGCATCTGTATGGTTACATATATCATAGGAACTATTTGCTAATACTGAGGCACTGAATGGCCAACATTCATACTGTTTTCCAGAATTTCTCTGGGCTCAATTACAGGCTGTCTTGGAAGCTTTTTTCCAGCTTTCCATATGGGATGGCCATATGCAGATGGTCAACTGAGAATAGCCTGTGGTAGCTCCCAAACCATATCCAAAAATTATTTGCTATTGGCCTGCACAAAAACTATACCAGGGCTATTCCGAAACAAATTACAGTACAGATGATTGTATTCCAGTGCCCAGAAACACTCCCTGGCATTTTAATATACCAACCAGCTTAGAGAAAACCTACGGATCTTCTGGTTATCTCTTCTTATTTTTCTGGAAACTTTGAGCTGGGATAGAGGGGTTTCTTATTTGTCACTCTTCTGGATTGTTCTGTGATAATGTCAGGCCTTTATTTTTTCCCAGTACTGTTGTCAACTTTCATCCTGTTCTATATTTGTAGGTGATAAAAGTTTAGCTAAAACTGGAATCTGCCATAATGACATGAAATAATTTTCTCATTAATCCCTGACCTGTCTTGGAAGAAAAAAGTATCATCTCTGGCCTGTTACTTAGTTTTTTTTTTCCCCAACTTGAGCCACTGCAGGAGGCGAGTGAAGTTTCCCTTCTAGCACTCAATAGAAATTCTCTGTTCTTCTGTACTTTGTTCTCTCTGTGAGGAGATTGAAGAGGTGAAATGTGGGGTGGGCATGCCTAGAATGTCATTAGGAAGGTGGAGAGAGCCAACCACTGTTGCAGTTAGCCACAAACAGCTGTGAGAAGAGAGAGTTTGTACAAACAGCTGTAGGAAATACAGGAGTCATTGTGAGAAGGTCTGTCAGAATGACTGCAGAACAGAGGCTCCACGTTTTACAGGAGTGGAAGCTCTGGTGAGTAACGTTCCTCTGACGTGTAGGGGAGTATTTAGTTAATTACTGAGGGTGGATGCCTACATGTGGATGTGAAAGCACCTGTAGCAGAATTAAAATAATGATATGCTTTATTTCAGAGAGTCAGCAGTAACAGCTGTGTCATAAGGGCAGGATTGGCTTTTGACAGGAGGGATTAAAAGTGGAGATAGGCACAAATCCAATATTTAGCATATATTTTATTATTATGACTTTGAAATATTACTAATTTTAAAAATCCAAATTGTTGTTTCTTAACTTTGTGGCTGGCAATTTTAAGATGTAAACAGTTAGGATGCAAATTAATCAGTATTTTCTAATAATGTAGACTCTCCTGTTTGTGTTGTGCTTCTTGGTAGCCATCCATAATGTGAAAAGAACTCACACAAATACTCCAATCCCCCACCTTATTTTCCAGCTCTTACAACAGCAGAAGCAACTGAATCAGCAAAGCTACCAACAGTGTCTGTGTTACACAGTATTGATACATTCTCTGAGCACCCATTCATATTGGGCATGGACTAAGGTGAGGTAAGGTGTGTGGAGGGGGAGTAATGATTTAATTAGAGACTATACACACAGCTCAAGGAGTATGGCATTGACATAATCTTAATTCTGAAATTTAGATGATACATACTTGCCTTGAAAACCAAAGGGATTAGTAAGTAAGCTTTGATTTTTTTTCCTGCTATAACCTACTGGATGGACTACCTGTCCTTTTACTCATTTTCTCTTACATCTCACTTAGTAAATGTTAATTTACTGTATGCAAAGGAGAAAAGGTACATTTGAAAATAAGAGAGCTGTTACGTTTCTCTCTTTAGAATCTCAAAACAATACAGACACTCATCTTCAGAAGATTTTAATCTCAGTCCTAGGTAGGATTCATACTTTTGTGCATTCTGGATATGTCATAAATTCCAGAGTGATATTGAGGCTCTAATTCACCAGTGGTATTTACTTGTCTAGACCTATGTCTGGAATCTGGGCCAGTGGATCTCAAAGGACTGGGCTTCACATCTAACACTCATGCCTAAGTTTTTGTAGAGAACTGTGAATCTTCAGAGCAAATAGCTGTGCAGCTAATTTTGTTTTGGGTCCAGAAAGTACGTAGCAGAGAGGAAATGTGCTCTATAACAAGATAGGAACCTTTAGGCCAACAGACAAGAATCTGAGGGAACTTGAGACAGGATCTTGTTTTCTGTAGCTGCTTGATTCAGCCTCTGCCATTTCCATCTTCCACACTGAGGCAGAGGGAGCTTTCAGAAGAGTAAATGGTGTCTTCTACCTTGCAAGTGGCTGTTCCACAAGCAGAATGGAGACATCTGCATGCACAGGTCTTCTGCCAGGCCTCCATCTGGCAATGCAGGGTCTGCAGTGAAATCCATCAAAAGCCCAAGAAGCTTATGTGTCTCTCCAAAGAGCCTAAAGGCTGCTTAGACTTATAAAGGAGATGAAAAGAGAAAGGGGAAGGGGATATAACACAGCTTTAAAATCAATTTTTTTGTGTAGTAGTGTAAAAAAAGATTCCGGGGTCACCACGTTTCTATTTATTAAAAAGTGTATCTTAGAGGATGCCACAAAAATCTTTCTTATATAAAGATGTATCACTTATTTAGGAAAAGTCTGAATTATAGCTACAGGAAAAATGTGAGCTCGTGGGATGTGGGGTTGATATTAGTTGATAATAGTTGATACTAAATAAGCTGTCTAGTCACTTAATATTTGAATCCCAATATTAATTTTAAGATTTTTCCTCGAGACACTTGTTCAAATGACTGGTGTTTTCAAACTGGCAAAACAATCTATAGAGGGTTGGTTTTTTTGATCATTAAGCACAGAAAATTTTGAGTTGAATTCCACGGCATTGGCTTTTCTACCTTCTTGGGGATTTTTTGCTTGGGTTTTTTTTTTTTTTTTTTTTTGAGGTAAGTTTGCACATTAAAAGTACCAGTTTCCAGTTTACAGTGCAGAAGATACTGTGTTTTTCAAAGTAGCGTCTCTCTTCAAATAGTGCTTGGAGATGGCAATGACTTCACTAACAGACAAACCTGCTGAAAAAGGCAAATCTTAAACTGGTTGTGCCTGTGACATCTGCATGCCGAGTATGTTTTGATGCTAAGTACAATTTTTATTTAATTTTCTTCTTTTCAACTGCGTTGCCCTTGTAGGCCTGTGGGAACAACAGCCCAACGTTCCCTCTAGTGGCCACTGACAGAGCGTGCCCTGGACACGGATTTGGTTCTGTTTAAACTGCGTTAACTCTTCCTTTTTTCTTGTTTTCTCACACAGAAAACTCTGTTAGAGTGCCTGAAAGGCAGAACTGGTGCAGATACCAAGGGACGGGATTTAGGACGCGTTCTTATTATTGGAATGATGTTGAAAACGGGATAAGAAAGAAGGGGTTTTCTTGGGAAAATCCCAGCAGTTGCAAAATGCTGAGACTCTCCATAGTTTCCAAAATACTGGCTGTTGCTGACTTGCGCGTGTTATTTGGTTTGTATCGCGTCCTGCGCAGTAATGGACACACTTGTGGTGAGGACGTGGCCTCGGGAGGAGCCTCGTCCCTGCCCTGTCCCGGTGACTGCCTGAGTGGGCAGATGTCGCAGTATCTCTAATTTCTCTGCCAGTGAAACAAAAGTAATGTTTAACCAAACCACGCTGTTACTTTGGCAATAAATGTATGGGAATGTCCGGGAGACACTCCTGGACTCACAAACCTACATGGATTACATTTTCATCCCCCCATCTCGCTCCCTAACTTGCATTTCGGGCCTAAGCGCCCACCAGTGTCCCCTCACGGAGCGGGGCGCGGGTGGCGGGCCCGGAGCGGTGCTGACTCACTCGCTGCCCTTTGCCCCCTCCCTGTCCCTCGTCCCCCGTTCGGGCCCGGACACGTGTCCCCGCGCCGCTTGTTTACTATCGCCGGGCGCCGCGCGGGGCATCCTGGGGGCTGTGGTCTTAGCGCAGCCCCGTGGGCAGGGGAGGGCAGCCGCGAGGACTACAGCTCCCAGGGTGCCCTGGGCGCGCCGGCGGGCGCACGGGCCAGTCGCGGCGTTGCACGGGGGTGATTGACGTGCAGCGCGGTGCAATCAGCGGCGCGGGAGAGTCAAAACATGCCCGCCCTCCGGGAGGGCTCCGGACGGACAGGACAGGTAGCCAATAGGAAGTGTGAGCGCCTTGAGCGACGTCGTGTCTGACCAATGAGGTCCGAGAAGCGCCGGGCGGGGGCGGGGCCCAGCGGGGGGCCGCGGCGGGGGCGGCGGGTGCCGGGGCAGCGGGGTGTGCGGGGTGCCCGGGGGTGCCGGTGGGTGCGGGATCGCCCCGCGGGG